>CABFOW010002210.1:81959-110358 GCA_902141385.1 Timema californicum
ACTAGCCGTTAAGCCCGTAAAGAGTTAGGATCACGTACTATTTGTGAACTTATCCTAACGTGTAGAGACAGTATCGAGATGGGGGAAAGTAGAGGGAGACTAGGTGGCTAAATAATATATTTTTCTAAATTAAGCATCGGTGATGATATCATGTAATTTGTTTCTTTAAAATAAACTTCAAATTGAAATGCGACGCTAAATAATAGTCTTATTTTTTTGAGCTGTGTACCTCTACCCCCACCATTAATTAATTAACCCCGAGATGATGCTCTACCGGAACGGACTCCCGTGGATGGACGTCATCGTAAGACGACAAGAAGTTAAAAACTGATGACAACACCACCAGCTGACATGCACATCACCAGATGAGATAGATGACGGGGTACACTAAGGCTCATTTGAAAGCTTAAAGAATTGACTTTTTAGTTTAGACAAAATTAGATTTTAGTTAAGGCTAAGCATAGTTTTTTAAGCTTAAATTTTCATTTTTTAAACAGATTTCCTCGGAATTTGGGCTTGAAAAGTATAATGAAGGATTTATAGTAACAGGTCAATATTTTTTTCGGTTACACTTATGTATGAGTAGTATGTGCAGAAAAAAATAATTGAACTGTTACTGATAGTCCTTCAACCTAAATTAATTGATAAAAAAATGTTTTTTCAGAGCCCAAAAAAGTTATGTGGGACATGTGTTAAAAATTTAAAAGTGCCAGGATAGAAAGCCCCTATAGTGTACTTTAAAACAAAAAAATATTTCATCTTGTTACTTCAAGGAATTCAGGTGCCACAATCCTTTGAAGTAACAACAAAACAACGCTCAATCACTATTGAAAACGGGGCTAAGCAGAAAGGATAATTTCCAATAGGCCTAATATTTAGTTAAAAAGTATAAATAGTCAATCAAAATTCTGTGTTGAAAAATTACATTACATAGGTAACATACATAAAATATATAAATAATAGTAGCCTATTATTTAATATAAAAAGTTTAAATTTGATAGGCTATGTTTTAATAACAATAAATCTTGGTATTATTTTTTTAAATACTGTTTTTTAGGGTTTTAAGGATGTTACAAATTATGTGACGTAGAATATATTAAAAGTATTGATTAAACTGTGGAATAACATCTACCCTACAAGCTTGTCTGGACAAGCAGTTTTCACAGACAGTGTGGCTATTGGTTCAAAACATGTTTCAACAGGCATAGCTCCACTTGTTCTGTTCAGTTGCTGGGTTGACCTTCGAAATTTTGAATCTAGATTCGATACTTATTAATATACAGATACAAGCTTTCGAGTCTTATTAGTAGAGATATTCGTGGTGAATTCAAAATTTTGAATCAAAATAAATCTCAGATTAGGATTTGATGAGTTTAGTTATAAATTCAAATTTTTTAATACTTGAGAATAATTTTAACTTTCTGTGGTCTTAGACAGCATACCATAATAAAAAGTAGTCATCTATCTCCTCTATATAACCTTTCCTAAGTTAGTCATGAGGCTTTGTTTACATTTTATATTAACTATGTCTCACCTTGATTGATTTTACAAGAAAAATCGGTGACTGCTGTAATAATTAAAAATGTACTCACTAGTAAAACAGCTAAGCATATAATGCAAGTGCACTAGTACTAAAATTATTTAAATAAACACATTACTTTATTTTGGTGTCCTTCTTAATTTAATTATTTTCTAAAATCAGCATGGCCAACATAGAAATATAATTTAACACCAAATTAAATAGATACCCTATCTCAATGTGTTTATGAATGTCCAAAATAATCATACTTTATTTTATAATTATCATAAGTTAACTCTTATCCTTGATTAAAATATACTCAGTTTTAAATATTTTATATCCTATTTAAAAAATCATACAGAGGTCTTGTGTATACCGTACATCTGTTGAGATACGCATGCACCAGGGGTGGATCCAGATCATTTTCATAGAGGGGTCATAATTAGAAATAACATAGTTACTTACAATGCTAGATTTCTGTGTAAAGCCCTTTAATAGTTTCTCATTCATATTTGATCATATACATGTTTTAAACCGTGGTCATCCTCTCATATTTTTTAAAATCAGATAGTTCTTATAAACTATTTGGAGTGGCCCTCCATCAACAATGTTTAAAAAAATTGTTCACTCTAGAAGCTATGAGTAGTCTTTGCCTTGATTTTTTTTTATTAGATTCTTTTATAAGCCATTTAAAGTGTTCCTCACCAAATTTTTTTTGAAATTTGGATGTCCCTTGAAGCTATTCAGAGTGGTCTTCTCCTTAATGTCTTATGATAGTTATATACCTCTAGAAGATAATCTTTGAAGTGGTCTTACACTGAAAAAATTTTGAAAATTGAATTATTTCAGAAACTAGGCTATTTGGGGTGGTCCTCGCTTGAAAATTCTTCAAAATGATATTCATCCAAAAGCTATTTAGAGCATTCCTCCTCTGACTTGTTCTGACAGACACCTCTAGTCTAGTAGTTTTTGAAGCGGTCTTCTTCAACAAATTTTTGACATAGAATGGATCTAGAAGTCATTTGGAGTTTGATTTAAGGCCATCTTTCAGCTTCATATTTGATAATATCAGAAGATTTTAAATAAATTCATGGGCGAGGGGGGGGGGGATTTATTCTAGGGAGGGGCAAATTATTTTTAGGGGGCAGAGTCTCCCACAGTTCCACCACTCGTACTGTCCACACATATTCTATATTCGGTATTTGTGGATGAACTGCTCTCAAGCGATTATTAGTCCTTTTAGATGTGTGGTAGTCTACTTTCTCTATGCGGAACAATGTCCGTTACTCGCTATGCACAACAAATATCCAAACATGAAAACAAATATTTTTTCCACACTTGCTTGAGTCATATCAAAAATTGAATAAACGTGAATGAATAACGCACATGTGGACCCGGCTTAAGGTGGGATTGAAGGGGGCGCAAGAAAGCCATTTTTTTATATTTCTCCAGTACAAACATAGAATATAATTTTTTTCGCAGGATGAACTCAAAATTTCTTCAATTTCTGTCACAGGTATTATGGAATTTAATTACAACTTTTTCTCTTAATTTAAAAAGTTTGTTAGATAATGCCACCATGCTCAAAGACAGATACAATAGTTGATATCACCACATGTAGAAAATTAAAATCTATGTTTGTACTGAAGCAATATTTTATTTATTTAGCCAAAAAAGTTTTTCCATAAAAACTGCAAAAAGACAGACCTTTTCTTGTGCCCCCTTCCATTCCACCTTAATAGTTGTCTGCGCATAAAAAAATGTATAATTTATTAATGTTGTATTTTCTTTCTAAAATTTGAACTTTCAATTCGTTTTATTTGTATTAATTTTATAACTTTAACAGGGGGGTCAACTGACCCTTTGACACCCGCCCACCTGGATTTGCGCCTGGCGTGCACAATTGCTTCTCAAAGGCCTATGAAAGATAACATAATAATTCTATGTTTCACTAATATAAACACATACGCTGCTTTTTACCACTTGTTTTAAACTGCAACACTATTTGATTAAAATAAAATTACTTGTTGGTCACAAAAGAATCAGGTGAGTGACACAACTACTAGATATTGTAAAAAAAAAATGGAAGACAGCGATTCTAAAATTTTATATTTCAATTTGGACACTATACTTTCTGAGTCGATTTATTATGTCCGTAGGCGACGTACAAACTAACTGAATTCTAGAATCGACACAAAACTTTCATCTTTAATCATATCATTAATCCACCAATCATTTGTTCAATAACCGTTTATTCATCTTCTTCACAAAGAGATATACTCTAACAATTACCTCAGCTTTCCTGTCATCTTTGATTAGTTTTAAATGAATAGCTGTAGCTATGACACACTAACAGAAAATAAGACGGCATTAATCGTAGAAGAGCTAACAAGAATATCAATGCTTAAAAGAGAGTGAGCCTAGTGACACATTAACCTATTGTTGTGTTAACTTTGAATTAAATAGTGAAAATTTGTTTGTATTGGTAAATAGCTTATATACTTATTTAAAAAAAGTAAAAACATTTATTCAGGGTGTGTGAAGCAAAAAATCCAAGTACCTAAGACCACCTTTTTTGTGATTTTCTATGTGTTATATTTTTAGGTTAGTGTTAGTGATTACATAATACATTTTTTAATTAATCTAAAACGCATATAATTTCCACAAAATGACTATATACCTACATTTAAAAAATATTTTACCTTATTATAATATTCAACTTAAGATTAAATTTAAAATATTTTCATAGACTCTTAAAATGGGGATTTGAAACCTTTCCAAAATAAAATATTTGATTCAGATTTGGGAAAAAGAAAAGCATATTATTAAATCAGAAAAAAATTTTGAGCATGATATTTGATTTGGATTTAATTCGAGCTAGTTTTTCCAGATTCGGATTTTATTCGAAATAGAAAATCATGGATTCACATAACCTTAATTTCAGCGATTTAAATATTTCTTTCCTGAGAATATTTAAGCAGCCTTCATCAAAACTTTTAAAACAAATTTACTACTTTCCTCTGTTGATTGTGCTACAGAACTTTTTACCTACTTTTGTAGATAAAACTTGTTCTGGTTTATGTTTCTGGAGTGCTTTGTTGAAATGCACATCAGGTTTGTTACTCAGGACAAGTTCCTTCAGGAACTATTTGATTGAGGTGGAGTCATTCACAGGCAAGTGATTCACTTTCAAAATATTAGCACCAGTTGTGTTTATATCATTCATGTTTATATTTTGTTTTGTTGACATATTTTGGTTTTCCCTGCGGAGAGTAGCTCAAGATCAGCAACAGCCTCTCTCAAGTCAACTTAGTAAATATCTTGCTTTCTTCTAATTTGGCGATGTAGGAGAGTTCTTCATAGAATCTTGACGGATAATGCATTGATTGTTAAGTAGATAGATTTTCCAAATCATCACCATTGCAAAATGCTTCCTTTATTTGTATTGGATTTAATAAGGATGCAAACACTTGTCAGCTCAATTGTGGCTAGCTAATTGGTTCCAGTTATAAACAAATTTATTAAGATCTGTTCTATGTAAAATTTAATTCCCTTTAAACATTACTCAAAAGGTGTTATGATCAAATGAACCTTTAACACATAAGAGCCAATAGGAGAAACAAATGGTGACCAGTAGTTTTTTTTTTATTATATCTAAAAACTTCGACAAACAAATCAAAACTAGCACGAGATATTAATGAAACTACAATTCCCGCTAAAATATAGACAGACATTCTTACAGTAAAATACTGGACAGATGATTTCAATTTTTGTTCTCCATTTAGAGATTTTTATGCATAAGTGTCTCTAGCAGTGTTAATGAGAAAGTCAATTAATGGGAAGTTGTTTCACCATACGAGCCAATGTTGTTTTGCTGGGGAAATTTAAACTGTCTGTTATAAAGAAGAATCTGATATTCAGAGGTGTCTGTTAAGGTCGTTTCACTGTATTAGCAATGTTATGATGTGAACTAATATTTGATCAAGTGGGAAATTAATGTTCTAAAGTGTGATTTGTGGTATTTGAAAACTTCGTAGAAATTTTAACATGAATACATTGACAAGTGGTATAGCGGTACAAATGTATTTTATACGATCAGACATATTTCTACCGATACTTACTGTGTTCGTGCTCCAAGCCATCAAGTTTGATCTTGTTAGCCTCATGTTGAGCTTTCTTCTTCAAACGGCATGCTCTGAAAATATAATTATAGCAATTAGATTTGGGTCTGTTATCTCAAATCTAAATCTTTCTGCCTACAAATCTTGAATGTGAATCTTGGAAACCATGTTATACATAAGTTAAGAATTTGAGAATTTCAATAAGCATCAATATTTGAGCCCATTTATAACAGGAAAGATTTGTATTCTTTGTAAAATTTTAATACACACATGGTTAAAAAAAATACTTTTAATAAATATGTTTGGCAAAGTTTGGAATTCAAAAGCAAATTTGAACAATTTTACAAAAATAACACAACAATTAAGAGTTGTATAAGATATAGCAAACATTTTAATCCAAATTTAATAGTGAGGTGACATTTAAAATGAAAGACTTATTTTTCATCTAACACATTGTGTGTTTGTTTAATTTAGTAATTTATTTGGAAAACTGTTTCATGCTTTCTAAAATTTTGTAATTTTAAATAAGCAGATTTCAAATATAAGTGTTATTGATTATACATTTGGATATGGAACTCTTTGTACTTAATAGGAATTATAAGAAAATGAAGCCATGTTAAATCGCTTTAGTAGTTGAATAATTTCCACCAGCATTTTGACTAGAATGTATTTTATACATTATATTTATCTTAGTTTAGCAAATGTTTTATGGAAAATTATGTTTAAGTAGGCCTCTGTGAATTTGGTTAAAAGCAGGTAAAATATTTTACTACTTTTTTTTTACATACTATGGATAAAAACTTTTTCTAATCCAACCAACCCAGACTATTAATAGCGTGGCTTATCCTATAGGAAATGGAAGATAATTTATAGGAAATGCATTTATATTAACCTGGAGGGAGAATAGGAGGATCAGTGACCAATTCCACGTAAAATATCTCTCCCCAACCAATACACCATGCCAATATTTGAGCTGTTCGTAAACTCAATAATGGGGCAGAATGGCTTTGCATATGTTGTAGTTTATTAATTTTGTTTGACATCAATTCCTCAGAAATGCAGGAACACAATTCCAAGAAAAACTCATTGATATTAATTGTTGCCACAATGTTTATTTTTTGCGGTGATTTCGAAAACCAATAAAATTAAAATAAATTGTTTGTATGTCTACTTGAATTTTTATTTATAATGTGCATTTAAATCTAATTTTTAACCATCTTGATAGGATTATTGTAGATATGTATGAGCATCACATCCATGTACGGTGTACAACAAATTTGTTATCATTATAACTATTATTATTATTACCCGTTTGGGTTAGACACACTTACGCTAATGTGTAATGGTAGGGTGATTGTGAGATGAAGTGGAGGACCTACTGTTTAACCAGGAATCCGAATCACGGCGGAGGCCTGGAATTTTGCACATTTATAAGTTGTGATTAATATACGTCTTGTCAGAAGTGAAGGAAAGGTTTGGCAATCAAATAAATCTATGCCGGGACAGAGTATTGAACTCCGGACACCCAGGACAGACGTCTGACACCTTACCCCCAGACCACCAAAATTTGTTATAGTATCTCTCTCTATGTATCTATTTATCTATTTTTCTTTCTCTCTAACTCTGTGTGTGTGTGTGTGTGTCTCACATCATAGCTTTACATGAATCTACAGATAAGAGTGAGGAACTGATGAATGGGTAGTCTTGCACTTACCTTGAAGCCAGCTTGTTTTTCTCCTTCCTGGTCTTGGGTCGGACGTTGAATGGCAGCTCACTCACTGGAGTCATGTCATTTATGATGCGCCCAAGTTTGTCAAGCTCTCTTCCAATGCTGCACAGCTTGCGAGGATTCGGAGTCAGGTCATTCCCGTCACCTTTCCTCGCCTTGCCGCTGTAAAAGAGGCAAAGAGTTATACACATACTCTCCAATTCTAATAATTAACCAATATGTCTGATTATAATTTGCTAGAAAAAGCCCCCTGGTGTCCCAAGATAAATATTAACATTAGTAGCCTCCACCGGTGGGAACACGGACTAAGGTGTAAACCGTATCTGGTTTGCTAGTGACGGGGAGGTTAGGGTACAGATCCCAAGCAGATGTACTGAGGTGGTTGTTTTTAAATGATTTAACAGCCTCCCTTCACCTATATACGAGTAAATATTTTCTACATTCTAGCTGATTTAGCCTTATCCGAATGGTGTAGTTATAAAAATAGCTTTGCCAAGTAGTGATATAGAACAGCAAAAAATACTTATAAAATATGGTTATTGGGTGGGGTAAATATTGAATATTTTTTAATATTGCTGTTGGTCCGATATTCAAGGTAATTTGGTAGTCTTTCTACTAGTTTTATTCCCAGTATAGCTGAACAATTTATAATTACTGTATGAATTCGGGGCTTTCTCTTTCATAGAGATGAAATGATCGATGGATATGGGCATTATATCTGTTATGAAGTGAAATTAATTTGCAAATCATGTACTGAGACTTACAGGTTGACCTATGTCCATGACTCACAGACTAGCTTAATTCAATAACAAATATAGCACACAATTTTCTGGCTGTTAATGTATCACCGTGGTTGGAGAAGCTCCAATTACGTCAATAATAAATTTTTCAGCCATGCTGGTAATCAAGCCACAACCCTTAACTGAGTAAACAGACACCACTAAGGTGTTGGACAAGTAGACTAGTTTTAGAGTTAGTGTAGTTTTAGAGGAAAAAATTGTGTAAAAGAAAAAAGAGGCATTCCGTTATTTGTCCAAGAAGTGACATCAGTGAACGAGTAGAGCTCTAGTGGTGGGTTAGGGCTGGACCAGTGTTTATCAATTTGGAGTGCTGCTGCACTGCACTTTCTCCTGAAAATATGGTGAAATTTACAACTAGGTCCACAAGTATTCCACAAAAAAATTGTTTTAATTAGTTTTAATTATGTGTCGCTACAGTCAATTTTCAGCCAAAAAAGAGTATTTAAAGCTACATAGACTTTTCTTAGATAAAACTTTTTGGACATAAGAACTGATTCCAAGGGTGATGAAGATATTGAGAAACACTGGGCTAAATAGTAAAACTACTCTAACATTCAATCTTGTTTTTGGATGGACACATATTACAGTCTTACATTAACCCCCTGTGAATAATCTATGTTCCTATTCAATCCATCATAAGCAATGTCACTTAATTACTTTTGTCCAAAAATGAAAAACCAATAAAACTTGATTTTTTATAAGTTTTGTTGAAGATGAGATAATCAACATAGCGTGCAACTTCTAAATTCAGAAGAATGTCAACTAAGGGATGTCAATTCAAGATTTAGTAGTGATACAATTAAAATATTAAATTATTGCCAGGTGAAGTTTCTTATGACCAAGACCCTTGGCTCATTGAAACTTGACAACTATGTACCTAAATCTGCAATAAAACCACCGCATAGTGTTTATATGGAGTTAAATTAGAAGTCAAACAAAATGAATTCAGAGAAACATAA
Source organism: Timema californicum (assembly GCA_902141385.1). Taxonomy (NCBI): domain Eukaryota; kingdom Metazoa; phylum Arthropoda; class Insecta; order Phasmatodea; family Timematidae; genus Timema; species Timema californicum. The sequence goes on from CABFOW010002210.1 coordinate 91,088, forward strand.
TCCCTGCATAGTATGCACAGCCAAATTAAGTTACATTTTATTCCAGGTTTCCCCTTTTATTTATTTTATACATAATTTATGTTAATTTATTAATGAATTTAGATTATTATGACAAGATTTCAGGTGTATTAAAAAGTGGTCAAGGCCTCTAATAAAAGATGATTGTTTATTAGGGTTTGTTGCTTTATATATAATGTGCCTCAGTAAACAAAACAGTCAATATAGTCTAATATTAATATGGCAAATGTTATGACGAACATGATTAATAATGTTTTATAGAGAGTAGATTTGTGAGAAGAAACTCTTTACATTTTAACTTTCAATACAAAATTAGTGTAAAAGTAATAAAAGGATGAGCAGCAATTTATTTTGGAAATGTTATATTGTTAAAAACCAATAAGAAATCTGGAACTTTTGGTATAACACATTTTGACAATAAGAGTGAGTTGTAATGTTGTAATGAAAGTGAAAAAAAAAATTAAGATAAATCAATTTTAAATAATATATTTTAACTTTATCAAAGAAGGTTTCTAATAAAATAGAATGAATAAAATCATTTCCTTATATTGTTGTTTTATCCGTTTCTCTATGTACACTAAAGAAAAAACCAAACTAGCAGATCCTCAAATGTTCCACTCTTTATTTTCAACTATGACCAGCTGAATACTGTTACCTGTTACTATGATGGCTGCTTTCATCATTTTTTTTGTACCAGCCATTGTATTAAAATACTATAATGACTGTTTGCTGCAGCACTTTATATATGTAAAGCAGCACATTTAAACAATCACAGATTTTCTTAATATACAACCAGCAACTCTCTATACTGAAAATACATCTTTTAGAATATTTTGTTAATGCTGAACTCTCACTGGGCTTCTCTTCAAACTATGTGATTTAGACAGGCAATAAAGATGACATGGACAATTTTCCACTTGAGTACAACAATACCATATTTGTATTTATACTAGGTGTCCCACTCGATGGTAGTCCTGATGTTCTCAGTCTACTTTTGGTAAAATTTGAAGGATTGCATTGACACTTTGACGCTATACTCTGTAGTCCAAGAGAAAGGAAATACAGCAACAATGACGGGATTAAACTTTGGGAGGAGAAAACAATGGTAGTAGTGCCGCACAGGCTGTTCGCTTATGGAGACAGTAGTCTGAAGTGAGTAGTCAGGTCGAGGCGAGCAAGTGATGAACATGTATCAGTATTCAGTGGAAGAGCGTGTGTTTATTGTGAAGACATATTGGATTGGTGGGTCCATAAATAATTGTCAGAGGAAGTTTTTATAGAGTTTTGGTGGCTGTGACCCACCGTCAAAATGTTGCATTCAAAAGTTGGTGAAAAAGCTTGAAACTAAAGGAACGTTGTTGGACCAACATGGCGGAGGGCAACCAAAAGTGTCTGAGGAAACAGTTTGTTAGGTTGCAGACAGACTACTATTGTATAAACTATGTAATTTTAAAATTTGTGTACTACACCACCACCATCATAATTATTATCATTATTATAATAATTATTATTATTTATTATTATTATTATTTGGTTCGAACCAAAAGGTATTCAACAGAATGACTAGCCATTTTCAATAATTAGACAATTGTTTTTGTATCCAAAATATATTTTTTTTGTTGTTTTTTAAGTGGGTATTTTTAATAAAAACCCAGGTTTGAGGGGAAGGGGGGGGCCTTGGGTCAAATTATGACAACCCTGATCCAGAAGCACGTGCCAAAGAACTGTGAAAAACACTAGCCTGCATAAGTACCGGTTTACAGCTGTCCACGAATTGAAAGATCCAGTCGAGAAAAAAACATGCTGTACTGATGTTGATTCCAGATATTCATAGATGATAATCCAGGAATACTGGACTACACATACACATAAACTGCCGAGGATGGGGTAATTGAGGTTTGAAGCTGGCTTGGGTGAACTGAGGATAGGTTTTCCTAAATGGTTTTCCACTCTCCATGCAAATGCGGGTTCACTTTCTCTATATTCAACTTTCTCAATTCCTAACCCATTAATGTAATTAGTACTTAAGCGTACAACCCAAATGGTTAGTAAGACGCGGTGCTAAGCATTATTATTATTAGTAGTAGTAGTAGTAGTAGTAGTATTGTGGACTATACATGGTTCAGCAACAAAGCGTGGTCCCACCTGCCTCGCTACATAACTACCCAGAACACACATATTTGGGCTAGTGACAACCCACACACTGCACGAGGAGCCCCTTCATCCCCAGAAGGTCAACATGTTCTGTGTCGTATCCTTGTGGTGCATAATTGGACCCATTTTTTTCCACACATCTGTGACGACTGTTGCTTACATTGAAATGTTCCAGACTTTTGTGAACCGATTAGATGATGAACTCAACCAGGGTTTTTACTAGCATGATTACACTAAGGAATAATAAACAAAATACAAAACACTTCAAATTTCTAATTGTTTAAGATTCTTACATTTTCTTATTTGGTAAATTAAGTTACTAAAGCAAGTTTTGGGGAAATAATAGCTTATTAAAACATCAATTGTATTAACTTTTTTATCAAGACAGTGTAAAAACACTCTACAATAATGTAAAGTGATAGTGAAGGAAGCCAACCTGAAAGGGGAGTTAGGTTAGGCGTAGGTATAAACAAACACACTTCTCTATTTCTTCTTACACTTTGACACTTCCCACTTTTTCAAACTTCCACAGTTGCACATTGTTTTGAATTTTCGGAAATATTTATTTTTCATATGAAAAGACATTAATGAAAGAGTAACATTCCCGAAAATTCAAACTAATGTGAAACTGTGGAAGTTTTAAAGAAATGGAAAGTGTAAAAGTTTAAGAAGACATGAAGAGAGAAGTGTGTTTGTTCCTATCTAGGCCTAACCTAACTATCCTTTCAGGTCGGCTTCCTACACTATCACTTACTTTACACGACTACAGTGTTTCTACACTGTCTTATTATACATTTACAAGCCATCATGGAATTATTCATTTTAACTTTTTTTATAATTGTTAGCGTAATTTTAATGTCCTTAAAGATATGAGTGTTAAAATCATTTTAAGTATTTGTTTTTTTATTATATTTTTATTTGAGTGGTGTTCTTATTTTTAAATTGTGTTTTAAGTGTTATTTTTAATTTTAAAACCGATATTTAACTTTTTTTTTACAAAAGTATTTACTATTTATAAAAAGGAGTGTCATTACTATTTTAGAAACATGTGTTTTAATATACTTTTTAACATTTTAAAATTAAGAATAGATCTATACTCGAACTCGGAAGCTTTGAGAAATACTCGACTCGAATGAAAAAACCCAAGCTCGCAAGCCCCTAGTTATAAAAAAAGAAATATTATTTTAGTTGTTCATTTCGCAAAAAGGTATATGTTTAAGAACTCACCTGTTGATTTGATTATTTTTATTAACTTTTGTTGAAATGTAGATCCTACATTCTTTTAAAATTATTTGTTTCTTGCATTCTTTTTCCCGTATTCCAGGTATTCATAACCTTCAAGGCTATCCATACACATATAAGTCATTCACAAACTAAGTTTACCTGGATTACAGCTCGAAATGTTACTAGAAGTAATCCCTAATATATCACTACGCCAACAGCTGACATCTATCACTTTGGATGACTGTAATGAACACAGATGGTAATATATTAATGTGATAGGTAACCACAGTAATTTAGGCCAATATTATTTATATATTTATTTGAGGTCGGACACAAAATTTATTATTATTAGCACCACGTCTTACTACCCGTTCGAGTTATACGCACTTACGCTAATGTGAAATCGTAGGGTGATTGTGAGATTAAATGAAACGGACCTACAGTTTAACGTGGAATCCGAACCACGGTGGAGGCCTGGCATTCCTCACATTCACAAGATGTCTTGTCAGAGGTGAAGGAAGGGTTTGGTAATCAGATAAATCTTTGCCGGGACCGAGGATTGAACCCCGGCCGCCAGCATAGAAGTCTGACACCTTACCCCTAGACCGCCAGGTCACCACACAAAGTTTATTTATAGTTTTATTCCACTTAAAAAAATATTCACACCACTTTCACAAAAATTTCTAACAAACATAGCTTCAAAATGGTGACTGACGAATCTAAACCATATGATTGAACATAACGGTAAACAAGTTTTTTACAATGATGCGGACACGCAGTTGATGAAAATACTTTATTCAGTTAAATATTTCAAAATAGGATAAAATAATCATAAAATCATTTATTGTATGTAAAAAAATTACAAGAATGTTCTCTTTTCCAAGTAAATACGATGCCTGTATTAAAAGGTATTGATGTGTGCACTATATTAAACATAATCAATAACGTTCCAAAACAAAAAATAAGTACTTTTAATTATGTTTAAAATATTGTTTTGAGTTGAATAAAAAAAATTATCTAAAAAATTAAATAGTATAAGAAAACTAAAGTTTACGTTACTTTAAATGTAATATATAACAGTTAATTAAAGATGTTTACATTTATAACAAAACTGTGATTTTACAAATGTTGGAAACCTAAACATATGAGTTTCGAACTGTCGTCCAGGTAAAAACCTATCGTGAATGGAATATATTTAACCCTTCTAGTGTAAGGATGAGGAAGCTAGAATTTGGAGTAGCTGTGTGTGTGCATTTAGGTGGGGAGAGTTGGAAACTGTTTGCAAGGATTTTAACTGTAGCCTGTCTGCCTTCATCAAACCCGTTTATTTTGAGAGTGCTGTCTTTTCTTATGTACACATCAATGAAGGTTAAGAGGTAACTTAAAGAATAAAGATGTTGATGTTTCAAATACAACAGATTAAAATAAATAATTAAATGTTATGAGAATATATTTCTATATTCTCCAATAAAAATGGGTTGGATTCACTTTTTCTCAAATCAGAATCTTCATTATAGCCTACATATGAATCTTAAATCCAAATTAGAATCTTAGATAACATGATAGACTGTAATGATACTGATTTGGACCCCTCTCATATATTAAAAAAGGCATGGATGAAGTGCATTTTTCTTTAAAGTATTGTATGTAAACTATCCTTTTAATACTTCATCCATGGAGAATCACAAGCTTTTCAGAAATTATTCCAATAGATTACACCATAAGACTTATTTTTTCTTTCAAAAATCAACTCCGTAGTAATACCAAAAAAGCAAGTGACGCTAGCTCGCTCTACCCAAAAGGAAGCTAGCTTTCACAACATATGTCGCCAGAACTCTTTCAATTAGTTGGTTTTGCCACTGGTAACAAGGGGGTCTAAGAGGCAAGGGGTAGGTCATATATAAGCCGCTTGTACGTATGAATCAATAGAGTAGTCACATAAATCTACAGAACGTTGTAATAAAGCAGTGCCGGTCAGAAAGAGTAATAGCATAAAACAGTGGACACCATCACATAAGAACTTTGTAATCAAAGAAAATAATATTCAGTGCTGTAAAATATATAGTTGTAAAATAACAGAAAAATCATCTGTGGTTCAATTAAAACTGTATCATATAAAATTATATCTTTAGTGCCGAAGATGAAATCATCTTAATAAATTGTGTGCAACATTAAAGGTCTTATTTACTCAATTAAAATATCAAATTGTAAAACCTTATCATAATAATTGGCGCTCGATCACGGGGCAATTATCAGCTGATTAAACAGGATCACTTCAATCGGAGCCCATTGCTGACGTGTATCATATTAATTGGTGCCCAACGTGGACCGATTAATTCAATAACATAATAAGACATATGAGATCTAGATTACCACATTAGTAGGATTTCATTCCTCCAACTCTGATTTTGTTTACATTTATTTTTTAGTCAATATAGAAAATAAAACTAGTAATTAAATATTTTTTTCTTGCAAATTCAAATTCAGTTAAAAGTGGTAAATTAATGGTTTGGTGTCTGGTTGTTAGACTTGTAATATAATTTAATGGACTAAACCACCTGTAATCACCATAAAAGATGTAAAAAATATTTGATTCTAATTTTTTTAAATAAAGTATTTTAAGTTTTTAAATCACAATACCAGAATTTTCCCAACCCTTGAATGTCATTGTGTATCCCTAAGAATTCAAAGGATCTGTAGATTCAAAGGACCCATCTCTATTTTCCAATTTATTAAATAAAATAGCACAGAGAAGGTGGTAAAATCCAAGGCCATAAACAATTTAACTGGAGTTAAGGTCTTACCTGTGTTTAATACCTCGGACGGAGCACTCTGGGCTGAAGACAGGGTCTGTGACCTCATTGAGGACATGGGGATCTTCTAGTTGGGTCTTCAAAACCAGGCGTTGCCCCTTTGGACCCTTGGCTTGTACATTGTACTGCCAGAAATAGCGTTCCCTCTTGCTCGCAGAAGAAGATGGTCGACCAGGAGCCCCGCCTTCTCCGTCACTAGAATCTAGAGAGGATAGACAAGTTGATGCTTGTGATACAGTTAAACATAGACCACAATATATAATTGATTTTATATTTTTATGTGACCCTATCTTTTAATTCACAAAACAGTCAAAGTCAAAGAAATACTAGTAAAAATGTAACATGTATGAAGGTAACCAACCTAACAGTCAAATATTTATAGGCCCTTGCTGAACCAGTGTTTTTAAATGCAGAGAATTTAACTTAACAAAAATAAGGTAGCTACAGTGTCAAATGTGAATGTTGAGCCATTCAAGTGATTTGTTGCCTAAATTCAAGGTGGCCAGAAATCCTCATTTCCCTGACTAAATCCTAATTCAGAATTGAAACAATGTTTGAGTAAAATGCAATAAATAAATGTAGGCTTATTTGTTTGATCAAGGTGGGATATCAAAATGTCCCTGATTTAAGCCCAATTCAGAATTTAAAGGTTTTAAATAAGATGTAATAAATAATTATATTATTTTTCCAAGGCAGTAAAAGTTAGATTAAGACCACCCTCACACTATTAGAAATTTTTTTTATCCACTAAATATGANAAGTAGTTGGAAAAGGGTTAACTCCTTGTTTCTAGTGGGAAAATTATAGAACAAATAACTTACCTGCGTCAGATGAAAAGTCCTCATAGTGATCACTGTCTTCTTCAGAGTCGAAACCTTCGTCATGAGAAAACTCGTGAGATTCAGGGCTTAAAACTCCCCCTGAAAAGACAGAAACATTAAAATACAATTAGAATACATTGACAAATTAGTAATTTTTAAAAAATGTTGTGCTTAATATTGTGGTTGTGAGCAGCTAGGCTAATATACTGTCAAAGGAGAAGAGGAAAGTTGTTTAAAGGAAATGCACCTGCACTGGTGTGGAGAGGGGAGAGAAACCTGCACCAAGTAGAACTGTCAAATAAATATATTTGAAATTAAAAATATGGCGGCTTTGAAGGGATGTGGGTGTTACTGTAAGATAAAAAAAAACCTTTTGGGTTAAAAAACCTTTTCTATAACAATAATAGTTTGATCATTTCAATAGGAACCAACTCAAATGAACAAAAAAGTAAATCAAACCGCATTAAGTGTAAAAATCTGTTAAAATATCTGTTCATAATCAAGATGTTAGCTGATGAAAATGAAACCTCATGCGACATATGCAAAAATGTGGTTGGAGAAAAACAAATGTCCTTATCATGCGATATTTGCCAAAAAATGGTACCAAAAAAGTGTCCAAAAATTACAGACAAATTGTTTAAAATACTAAGTTAGGTAGAAACAAGCATTCTATGGACATGTATTAAATGAAAGAATGAAATAGCCAAAACTAAAATGCAGGTTAACTCAGTTAAGGACTCTTAATTGATCTTGACAAATAATTCAAATAATGATAATGTGGCATTAAATCTTTTCAAATCCACTGCAAATGATGTTCGAGATATGAAGGAATCCTTAACTGTTTGACAACACAATGTACAAGGCAGATGATGAAATAACTAAACTCAACAATGAAGTGGCTACTTTAAAAATAATAAATGACCAGGCACAAAAAAAATTCTAGATGTCCAGCAGTACTCTAGAATAAACAATGTTGAAATTAATAATATTACTGAAACAAATGGCAAAAATATCCTAACAATAATTACCTCACTAACTGCCAATGTAGGGGTTAATATATCAACAAAACGATGCCGGCGCTTGTCAGAGAGTACCCAAAGTAAAAAAACTTGAACCAAATAATATTACTCCTAGACCGAGAAGCATAACTGTCAAATTCACAAATAGACATAAAAAAATGAACTTATTGATATCCTTAAAGCAAAGAAAGCTATGACAACCCAAATGAATGGCTTGCCGAGACCCCCAAACATTATTTACGTTAATCAACATCTTGCTCCCCAGGTGAAAAGATTATTTATAGCCCTTAGAAGATCGAAGAAAGAAAAGGGTTATTTCTTCTGTTGGGTAAGAGACACTGGCATCCTACTGCGGAAAACTCAAACAAGTCATATTATCAGTTTAAAGACTGAAGAAGATATGAGGGTTCTCTGAATTCAACCTTTCCTACCCATACAGTGCATCAACAAGGTTAGGTTACAAATGTTGTAAGTGCTAAATGTGCATTCTCAATGACCAGAGTCTAATGAGTGTCATCATGAGGTTTTCAAGATTCTCGATAATCAAGGTACATCAAGGCACCAAACTAAGTGGATATGTTAGGAGTGGGGCAAGTGTTTACGTTCAACTTAATTTCTTTATATTTTTATTTAATTGCCCTTTAAATTGTTTTTTTAAATAATACATAGCTTTAAATCTATTCTAATAATAATAATATCTTAATACAATTATATCAATAGCTATTTTAATAAGTTGAATTAATTCTAGTTTGGTATGTACTATCTCTCTCGCTTGTTAATGGACGATAAAACAAACAACATGGAAGAATTCTTAGTCAATGACCGAGGCCTAGCCAATATTAATTATGATCAACTAGTTCCTATCTTGTTATTTAAAAACACTATTTAAACACTAGGAATGTAAAGAACAAATATGAGGAATTATTATGCATCCTATAATCTGTTAGGTACGATAGTGATCTAATTATTTTGACGGACGTGTGGGTACACGGTGATGAGGCAATTCACTACAAAATTCCCTACTATAACTCCTATTAAGTATGTAGGGATACCAAAAGAGGTGGGGGGTGTGGTGTTATATTAGAAACAACTTAATAGTCTCAAACCTACTAAATAGTGAGATAACTGAGGACTTGTCTTATGTATTGCTAACCATTAATAATGCTTATTTCATCTCAGTTCAACACATATAAGTAATTTATAGACCACCTAAATATAATACACAAACTTTTTAACCCTCCTGGAAAATAAAATTAATACATTAGAATAAAAAATAAAAACTTATAATTGGTGACATGAATTTTGACATTAAGGACTTAAATTAGACTTCTCATGAATACCTTCATCTATTATCTACAAATGGATATGAATGTATTTACACCCGCTAACCAACTAGAATATGTAATACATCTGAACCAATTATCGACCATTTTATAACAAACTCGATTAATAATACATATAAAAAAAACTAGACAAACAGAACATTATGCTACATGAGAAAAACATGGTTAGGTATTAACAACCCACATGATAAAACCAATAAGACATCCCAAAAGGTTATTAAAAAAAATTACTGATCTTGATAACAAAATATCACTAGGCCTACCAATGACCCAATTGATATTGCTAATATTTTCAATAACTTCTTTATAAACGTTGGCCCAGAATTGGCTAAAGATATTAAAAACGTTGGATCTGTACTAAACAATTTTTTTGAAAGGAAAAGAAAGATTAAGAGAATTTAAAAATATAAGACATTTCAGAACTGCTTTCTATAATAAACTCCCTTCCCAACAACTGTTCATCAGGGAATGATAATTTAACAATTAGGCCTTATATCTATAAAACTAGTAAAGAAAAGTCCTATATTATTACAAATAATTAACTGATCTCTTGTAATTGGAATAGTGCCATATAAAATGAAAGAATCCTTGGTTGTTCCTATATATAAAAAAGTACCAAACAATCTTTGTGGTAACTAGGCTTATTGGCCTTTTAGTCTCATCTCTAATCTTACAAAAATAATAGAAAAAGCTGTCAAAAATGAACTTTGGAATATTTAAATAGAAACAACTATTTTTTGATGGCCAATATGGGTTCTTGAAAGACTCTTAATACTTAAGCTGCAGCTACAGACCTAATAATAAACATTCAAAATACTATTGACAAGGGAAACTTGGGAATGGGTTTGTTTATTGACCTGACCAAGGCTTTTAATACAGTTGATCACCTGATATTGATTGATATATTGAATTATATTCAAGTTGAAAAGTCACAGTTAAAATGGTTCAATAATTGGCTTACATAAGTTATAGATGCCAAAGAATTCAGATAAAAAAAACTAGCAAGAATTCTTTAATGGCTAGAAACAAATAGTGTGTGGCGTTCCTCAAGGTTCAATCCTTGGACCTATTCTTTTCTTAGTTTATATAAATGATTTACACAAAAGTAATTTGAATGGACATATTCAGATTTTTTCAAATGCCACTTGCTTATATTTTGAGAACATTAATTTAAATGTTCTATTAAGTAATGTTTAATCTGACATCCCACCTTTGCTGGACTGGATTCATACCGATAAACTCTCTATTAACTTAAAAGAAAATAAATGCTTATATTTTGAGAACATTAATTTAAATGTTCTATTAAGTAATGTTTAATCTGACATCCCACCTTTGCTGCACTGGATTCATACCGATAAACTCTCTATTAACTTAAAAGAAAATAAACTTATCCTATTCTCAAAACTCAGCCACAAAAAAATAATAATAAAATCATGGAAAATGAGATAATGGAATTTGTAGACACTATTACTTACATGGGCCTAACTATTGACTATCATCTCTTATGGGACAGTCAAATAATATACCAAAAAAACTAATTCAATTACAGGAGCGATAAGCGATGTGCCTATGCATTAACTAATCCAGTCAAAACTGTTTATTTTGCTTTGGTACACTCGTATCCAATATAGGCCTATATGAGTAATATTAGGGGTTTTGAAACCAAATTAAGACTTAAAAGACTACCTGCACTTCAAAATAGAATTATTAGATCACTATATTTATTGCCTGTCAGAGAATATAGAACTACAGTACCGAAATTTATAAATATGTGGATTTAATGCCTCTCGATAGACTGGTTATTTATCAAACAGGCATTCTTGCTTACAAAATAAATAAAAATAAATTTAAAAGTACCCACAAATTAGAATTCCCCCAGTCAGGTCATCATACTTAGGGCTCACTTAAAATATAGCATGAATTTTTTAACATTGTAAAAAATGGAACAAATTCAGATTTAAATAAAATGACTAATATATATTGCAATTCAAACAGATATCTCTTGCTTACTGGAACTGACAAATTTTAAGAGAATATTACAAATTTTGTCTTTGTCAATAAACCATTTTAAACTCAACATACCGAAATTATGTAAGGTTTTATGACCACCTCTTATAGAAGTCAGCCCACTCCCAAAGCAGGTAGTCGTTACTACTCACTTTCCTATGTTTATGTTTAGTCTTAACTAAAATGGGCTGCTAAGAGATAAAAGAATTGTGAGCTAAAATGAGATATTAAGAGATAAAAGTATTGTAAACTAAAGTGAGATAGTAAGAGATAAAAGTATTGTAACAGGCCTGACCTGTGGAGAGGGACGAGGTCGACCCAGCCTCTGCCATAGAACTTGTCGACAAGAGATGCTGGCGCGGTTCTCTGCGTTGCCAGATCTGCTCTAGGCCAAGGTGTGTTGGTGCCGACGAGGACAACCGTGACAGAGCACTTGATGAAACATTTCCACCTTTGACGAGTCGGCCTCCGCTGCTAGTAACATCCAGTGTGGTGGCCACACCAACCCTACCAGGAACAGACTGCCCTAGCAGCTGTCGCTCAGGGGACCCTGAGAATGTCTCCTTCTTCAGCAGCAGTTCATGTAGCGTGCTGTGTTTCTGCTGGAGGGGGCTTACTGTAGAGGGAGGGGGCGTCACAGATGAACCAGCCGAGTGAAGCAGTAGAGAAGAGCTGGAACTGTGTCGACTTACTGGAGACAATGCTCCCGCGGTAGCAGTACTTATCACCTTCCCACCACACACGAACTGGTCAATAGGACTTGATGGGACACTCGATGATGCCCCAAACATGTCCTTACAGTAGCCCAGAGTGAAAGGGGGAAAGGAGGAGGGAGCGAAAATGTCCGAGTCTAAAGCACTATTATTGTTATTGATGTTGGTGTTTGTGTTGGTTATGTGAACTAATGGAGGAGCTGTGCCAGAAGTGTAGCGCAACTGAGATGCCACAGGAGATGGTACACTAATGTAGTAGCTGTTCTCATCTGGAAGAAGTAAGTCATCAAAGCTCAAGTCTTCTAGCAGATTCTCATCGTTAGCGTTGAGTTCGGCCAGCGTGGGCCCCTGTATTAGGTCAGCCTTGTCCACTTGGAAGATATCATCTTCATCCATGCGGAAAGTGTCAGTCTTGGACTCGCATTCCTGGTTCAGGCGGGAGCCCCATAGGGCAGTAGGGCCTTGTAAGGCCTGGAACAACGCTGACGAGCATTGTAGAGGCATAGCCGAGTCAGTGCATGTGTCGTTTGAAGTGGACGGAGAAGGGATATCCACAAACTCAAACCCAAAGTCTCTCATTTCATAAAAGTCCATCAGCTTGCGGGGCGGTATCGGCACACTTGCCGTCATGCAGCTGTTGGTGTCCATTGTTACTAATTCTTCCTTGATAGGGTCACATTGTTCCACAAAAAAATCTCCCGAGTACACAGGATCAGTCATGGTTTTATTTCAAACACTTTTAAAAAATGCTTTTTTTAAGTATTTACTTGAATAAACTTGACTTCTCTAATTTATATAAGGGTCATAAATTAGGCACCCTATAAAATGTGTGTTTGCTACATGTTCAAAGGATGTCAAAATATCTGACTAGATTGTTTTATTGACCTTCAGGATAAATGACAACAGTAATGTTATCTTGTAGATATTAGCACGTGTGACACTCAAGTTTTATCCTTGATACTATTTATAACCTTGGCGAAAAGTGACATGAAAATGGATGTTCTGAAAAGCTGCCTACAATCTTAAAATTATGTGTGTCTAAAAGAATAATCCACAAGACAGCAAGCATATTATTAGTTTAGTAGTCGCGTGAAAGAGAAACGTTCAAACACATCTGTTGACGCAATGATAGCAGTGAAATTAAAAATCTGCGTTAAAATTCTCGGAATACACACTTTTATTGTGATTGCACAACACCACTCAAGAAACAAGATGATAAACACGCAAACTATAAGCTTCAAATGAACGACATTTTTCATTTAAATACTTACATAAAACAATATAGCTTTTCACAAATATCTTGATTATGACAAAATGTACCGTAAGTGATCGGATTCAGGCGTTGACATAACATATTGTAAACATTAAATACATTTGTAAACAAGGATGTCAACTTACCTTAGTCAGGAAAAAACACTGTGCGCTGGTAGTTCCCGCGCTAACCGCACAGCTAGCCTAGCATAAAACAGATAATCATGACTTTCGAAATGACAAATCTTTAGGGAAAATGAATTTTACTATTTAAATATATGCAACACTTTGTAGTGGCATTATTTTAAAAGAATACAAAAATTGTTTTACTTTAAAATCATCATTTAATTATATGTAAACAAATAAATATGGAACATTTTGATACTGTCACTTCACATACACAATTTGGTATATACTTAAAGGTCATATGATCACGATCAATCGACAAACATTCTGGCCAATAGGGAAAAGAATAGCTCTAGCTCACCAATCATAGCATTTGTTATGATTCATCATTCTGAATTGTGTAACATACAAAAAAAAATGAGAAAACTAGAAAGAGATAAGAAACATACTTAAAATAGTTTTGCTAATTATTTGAAAAGACTTTGTTAATTAATCAAAAAGCATTCTAATTAAGGAGAGATTTTATATATTAAATAAATAAATACTAACTTTAAGAATTTTAGTATAATAAATATATAATATTGAAAATAAACAATTTGAAAATAGCTATACAATTTTATAATTCTCTTTAGATTTTCAAAATTTGTATAGACGTCAGGAAAACGTCAGAAAATTTTGGTTTAAGCTGGCCACGTGAATAAAAGAACTAGAATAACCAACTTGAAACTTCATGGTGTTGTGGTTGAAATATCGAATGGTACACAACTTAGCCACTAAGTGCCTCTTTTATATTTTACGATTTATCATGTATTCAAGTAAACCAAAGTGGTAACATGACTACAATATTTACTTACTGCCATGTATTTCTAGCTAGTAATTGCTGTCCATTTTAATTCACAAAAATTAAAATCCATTGACTTCGAAGTTATAATCGTTTAAATCTAAAATTAGGGGGGGATGTTCTTTTGAAATTGGCGCACAAATACTCGACTCACTGGTCGTAACAATACTGTTTAATTAATATGGTCAAGGAAAGCGTTTCCAAACCAAGCTCTGGTATCGTTTCGGTCGTAGAGACTTCGTTAACATCGATACGAGGTTAACCACGAAACTCTGGTCGTAAACTTCGATACCAGGGCAGCCGCAAATACACGCCTATTCAGCTGGATTCACACATGAAGCTAGGGTTTGCTATGCCACGCACATGCGAGCGAAATCGTGGATCGTGTGATTTTTACATCTCAAACGCACTATGTTTTGCGCTATGTGGAACTCTTTTGTTAACTCTGTTACCTTGAAACCCTCTTCTTTCTTGGAACCTTCTTGTTACCTTCTTCTTGTTTGTTTGTTGTTCATTACACCTTTTTAACCACTTAGTTACTGGAAACGTGCTAATTTTGGTTATAAGCACATGTTATCCAAATAAAGAACACTGTTGGATGCCAGATTATTGAACGTTTATTAATTGGTAACAGATTAAAGCGTTTCTTAAACATTTAAAGTTTGCAGGTTCGTGTAGTGTTTCAATCACAGCTGAGGTATAAAGAAAAATGACTGATACAACTGTTTCGTTTGATGTGCAAGCAAGCACTATCATGTTTGACTAAGGCAAAGTAAGCTAGTATAGTGAGTGTTCAAAAGTGAGTGAAAGATGAACTGTGGTCTCACTCGCGTGGAAGCCAGAGATCAAGACCACATGACCTGCTCTCTAGCACCACACACAATGGGCCCAGAGTTCAAGAGTGCGAGGTGATGGTAAAGTGGCGTAATACTCTACATGCGCATGTGACCAATGGACAGGTACTCATCTCTTCCAATCTAATCAGTATGGCTGTAGAACGCGAGCTATCTTGAAGAACGTGTGCGTGGGTTTCTTTTAGATATTTTGTGTTATTGGATTATCATTCCAGAAAAAGGTTAAATTCATCGAAAGTTAACCTCTTATGGCATATATCATGTACCCACAACAGTTTAGTTTCTTCGTCATTTATCACTGCTGCTACTGCTGCTGCTAACAACAACAACATTTTTGCTTCCTCACTATGACTTCTAGAATAAACTAGACAGAAGCGGACTTAGAGTATTTAACAACCGGGGAGGGTCTTTCTTTTGGAACCCCCTCATAAATAACTTTCAAATTTAGACATACTAAAATACATAGTATGTTTTCAATTAGATATTTAAACAGTACAGTACTCTCACAAACAATTTGAAGATAAAGAAAATGCAAGTATGGTAATAGAAAATTCAGTAAATAAGTAATACTGAATTCGATTGTATTTTTAAAAAAATCAATCTTAATACTCATTTTTTTTCGTCAAAGATTCACAGTCTCTGCTTTCAAGTCTTAATTTTTGCAACACGATTAGTGACAGCATTGAAATTCATCTTCCTAGCATATTCAAGTTCAATTAAACGTAAAGCCAGATTTGTTAATCTTTTCTGGCTCATAGTGAAGAGCAAGCAAGACATTCTTCATAAATTTCAATTAGGAAAAAACTTTTTCGCATGAAAAAATATAAACATAAAGAGTGAAAAAGAATTTTAAATAGAGTGATAAGCTTGGCAGAGATTCACAAAAATCCCATTTCACAATAAACTTTAAAAACTGCAATCTTATCAGTTTCTTTGCCTCTTCAACAGTGAATTTGGCCATGACAAAATGCCTCCGCAGTCGTCCAATTTCCACGCCAATATCTTCAATGGAACATTTATTGAAAATTTGAGTCAAATTTGGAATATGCTTCTGAAGTTATTCATCTATTGCAACAACCAAAGTGTTTGGTTGAACAACAGCCAGGATTGATAGATTTATACCAGCCTTGGTGGCGTAGTTGGCTAACGCGCTTTTCGTGTTGAGCTCGACTGCTGAGGACGGGGAGATCGAGGTTCGAATCTTGGTCGGGTGAACTGGGGGTCGTTTTTCCTAAATTGTTTTCCACTCTCCCTCCACGCAAATGTGGGTTCACTTCCTCTAATTCAACCTTCCCAATTCCTAATCCATTAGTGTAATTAGTACTTAAAGCGTATAACCCGAATGAGTAGTAAGACGCGGTGCTAAATAATAATAATAATAATAGATTTATCTACTGCCTTAGAACAGATGTCTAATTATTGACTAAAGTGATCAAGACAGTCAAGCATAGTCCTTTATAATTCCTATGGCAATGTGAGACCAGCATCCTTTGAGAGCTCTGTTGGCACCCTTTTTTCAGAGCTCTGCTCTCCCTCTTCTCTCCATAGGAATTTCCAGTTCTTCGCACATAATAGTTGCATAATGAAGGGCCCTCCCCACGATTTTATTTGGGTGATCTTTAATAAACAGTTTTAGAGCTTTGAACCTCACAGTGCACATTTACATACTAATTCAAACCTTTAGAATTAATGGTATGTGAAATTAATTTCCTATGGGACTTCACACCAGAAATGAATGTAGCTCAAAAAAGAGAAATCACATACAGCAGACAGAAATATTTGGGTTAAGTCTCTTGGGTCCTCATTTTCTTCAAGATCGCA
The DNA here is from genome assembly GCA_902141385.1 of Timema californicum. Classification (NCBI taxonomy): domain Eukaryota; kingdom Metazoa; phylum Arthropoda; class Insecta; order Phasmatodea; family Timematidae; genus Timema; species Timema californicum. Next base: position 108,093 of record CABFOW010002210.1, read on the forward strand.
CAATACGGTACTTCAAGGGTGAGGTCAGCATTTCAACATTTGCCTTTACTGGTTTCACAGTGTCATAATGTACACTCAATCTTGTCTTATAAAGTCTTTTGATAGTCATTCCAATATTCTTTCTAAGAATCTCCCAACTATGAGGAAGACTTAAAAGAGGGTATAATTCTCCCCAAAGTTTAAAAAAAACTCTACATGAAGAAATGGTTCCAAAAGAGTGCAATCCTCAAAGGTTCAAAAGGGGAGATTCACACGGCACAAACAAAGCCTTTGGATCTTTGATTGAACACCACCATAAATCCCAGCCATAGTTTCAGCGTTGCCATACCCTTTACCACGGCACAGGTTTATATCCAGCCCAATTTTATCCAGATGCCTCAGGATATCCTCTGTGAGCTTAGAAGTAGTCTTCCCAGCAATAGGAAAGAAGCCCAAGAATGTTTATCTTAATTCAACTTTGTTATTTATCTGTAAGAATAAGTTATTTTTCGTATCCAAGGCTGGGTGGCACCATATATTGGTGCACACTGTAAACGGCAAGAAAAAGACAAAAGAGAGATAGCTAAGCGCTCAGTTTCTGTGTTTGATGTAAAGTATAAACATCGTACATGTTAAAGTGTGTGTGTTTTTTTTTCGTCTTTGTTAAAATACACCTACAATATGTTTAATTGTGTGTAATACCTAAGCTATATAATTCATACCTTCTAACATTTTTAATATGTACGTATCTGTCAAACGACATCTTAGTAGCCCCTTGCAAACCATATTAACATTGCATCTTGCAGTTTTTCTCTGAGATTTTTTTTGAGTTTAGGGAATTTTTATTTTAACTTGGTAACTTATACTAATATTTCAACTCTCCCAGTGGGACCCCCCTCATTACTGTCCCCGGGGTAGACCCCCTCCCCACCCCTTAGTACACCTCTGAATATAAAACCATTAGATTATCACTGATGCACTTTAAATTACAAAAGGCCATGTTGTTTCTAAGACCACAAAATATTCGGCTAAATCTTTAAAATTATAACCTACTACAGCTTACTGTGTGAAACATAAGAATAAAAATTACGCACAGCATAGTCTTCTTAGGCAGAAATTTTAGATGTTGGTATGGAACGCAGATAATCATTCACTAACTTCCAATCCAACCACAGCATAGTGGACTCATGTTAACACAACGCCATTGCTGCATCTGATGAAACACTCAGAGTGAGTGCTCACGAGCGGCTCCTGATGTCGGAGGAAGTACAGCTGAGTTGAACTGTGCACATACAGGCTACTTGGCGAATGTCTTCAGATAAAGATAGTGACGTAAAGTGTCCAAGTTTCCGTTCCCTTTGGATCCATACACTGAGATAAAGAAAACCCTACAAGCATCAGTCACTGCAGGAGCTGATGTTTGGGGTTTATTAAATACACATAAGTTTTTTCTGCGCTACTTATCAGTGCGAAGTGTTTTGAAATGCAAGATTTTACCTTTATGGTAAATGGGGTAAATGTATGAGACTGGATGTGAAGGCATGTATAGTTAGAATAAAGTCTCTCATTTCTCCCATATACTCTTAAATAGCTGCAATATAACTAAGCTTATCTGGGCGAGTCTTTGATCCTGGAATTATAATCTTAAAACAAGGGTTTGGTGGAGTGAGGGCAATCATAAGAACCATCAAATCTGTGTCTTCACCAAACAAGACTGCTTCAAACTCTCTTTTGGTCTCTGTAATAGTGGTAGACCCAAATATTACATCAGCATCTTTCTCAGCCTGGAGTACTTTGAATCCTGTTCCTTGAAAGTAATAATAATAATAATAATAATAATATTTAGCACCGCGTCTTACTACCCGTTCGGGTTATCCGCTTCCTTGAAAGTGATTGCTCAGTAGTGAGATGAGTCGCATTTTGTTTCTGCTGTATGAGAGAACTTCAGTTTGCCCTGACCCATTGGAGTAGACATACGTAACTATTCCGTATGCCAAGAAAGTTGTCTGACGGCCGACTTATAGAACAGTCCTCTCACATAATTTGGAATGCCTTTTTGTTCTCGCATATATGATAAATATATTTTCCTTACCAGTTTACTTTAGACCATGGTCTGATATCTAGTAGGCAGTGAAATTATCATTTTAAAAGAGTTTATTTCGTGTTATCCTTGTAGCATTTATTTGGGATATATGCTCAAAAAATATATTTTAAAACAAGAAAACTCACCAAAGTCCCCCACTATTGCTGCGCCAACTTACTGTTTCCCACGCACAAAAAAGACAAC
>CABFOW010002211.1:0-25167 GCA_902141385.1 Timema californicum
ACCTACCTAAACCAGAATGGAATGGGCCAGTTTCCTATGCGAGAACGGCCCATTCTATTCTGGTTTAGGTAGGTGTCGTCTTTTACTTAGTGTAGCGCCGCACTTGAGGCGTACTAAATTTGACTATGAAACTGGCCCTTGGCTGCGCTTCTTTTGCCAGCTTGAGTCCTTCAACACTGGGCCTCGCTAGTGTCACTTCTGGGTGATGATAGGACTAACCGTTGCGATCCTAGTGGTGAAGAACTCAATCTGCCAAAAGGAGCGCAACCATTTTAATCTGGAGGTTTAATGTCTGGGTATGTTATTTTTCTGTGCCCTAGTGAAACCCCTCAAGGTTAAATTGCTACCTGCTATGTATACTTTTGTCACTTCAGCTTGAATTGATGATCACGTATAATTGAATTTAATAAATTTGTTTTCACTGAATGCACATTTATTATTAACACAACACACAAGCGCCTCTTATTAATGCCATATATTATACGTTTTATCTTGATGTTGAGATTGTTTGCTTCACTTCATTGCGGTATGTTTCTCATTTTAACACTCATTTTTGTTTACCTCCCTACTCAAACATTTCTTAATTTTTTCCTGGAGCTCGAAATATACTTTATTTTATCTCGCGAGTTTGTTTTCTTTTCTTATCACGGCCTAAAACTGCCGTTCTACAATGGACGCTTATTTGAGTTGTGTTACGGGCTTTACTTGTCATAAGTTTATCGGGTGTGCTTTTCTTATCATCGAATCCTCCTCTTGTAGATCGGCCTTGACTGTGATGGAATCCTCTTCTTACTTTACTACATGATTTATCAGTCAGGCCATCGCAGGGTGATTTTCTCTTATCGTCGTTGCTTTCTAATACACGATCGAGGCAAGTAGACTTTATCACGTTACAGGACATTATTTTATTATCTTGTAATGCATTTTTCTTTTCACAATAACTTTTTGTTTTATCCTTCCGTGTCTTTCTCTGGCATGATTTTATATATTTTTCTCGTAGTTCGCGACGTGCGCAGTGATATTTATTTTTGTGTTTGCCTTGAGAACTTCGTATTTTGTCGCGAGATCTGCTTTTCACACTAGCACTGGAGCTGCTCTCTTCGTCACTGCAACTACCTCTCCCCATAGAGCCGCGTTTTGTGCGTTCACTAGAGCTTCTTCCACTTAAACTGCTTTCACTTGAGCTACTTTTCCCCCTTTCACTTGGGCTACTTTCACTACTTTCACTTGACCATCTTTTTCCCCTTTCACTTGGGCTACTTTTCCCCCTTTCACTTGGGCTACTTTCACTACTTTCACTTGACCATCTTTTTCCCCTTTCACTTGGTCTACCTTTTCCCCTTTTACTTGGGATACTTTCACTACTTTCACTTGACCATCTTTTCCCCCTTTCACTTGACCTTTTCACACTTTCTTTTGAGCTCCATTTCTTATTTTCTCTTGAGCCCCATTTATCACTTTTATTGGCACTTCCTATTTTACTTGAGCTTGTTGTTTCGATAGTATTATAATTTCTCTCATTTCTAAGTTGTTTGTTATCGGTTCTTTCATATGAACTACTTCTAGCGTTTCCACGCGATCTGCTTATTATATTATTACGGGATCCTCTTCCCACACTAGTATGTGATCTTATTCTCAAATCTTGTATTTTGCTCCCCACACTACTGTAAGATCTAATGTTCACCCTATGCCAAAGTGATTCATGTAACTCCTTTTTTATATTGTTTGTATTTTCATCGAGATATACGCTTCCAATTTTGTTATGGGTTTCTATTTTTCTTATTTCTGGGCACCTTATTTGTGTTTCGTGGTTTTTGTCTTTATCTCGCCATTTACTTTCTTTATCTTGATTTGACTTATAATTGATCATTTCTCGAGAATGATGTTTTATGCCATGACATTTTTTTATTTCGCGTATAGGATGCTTATTTTTCCATTCACTTGAAGGTTTTTCTTCTTCTTTCATCGGTATTCTGCCTCTCTGACATATGTTTTTATTGGACGTGTTTTCTATTTCTTTCGGCCTGAAGTTTTCAGTTTCGCGTGAGTCCTTTCCTTCTTTATAGTGGTAAGTTTCTTCCCTCGTGTTTTCGTAATCAACACTCGCCTCATCACGATATCTTTTTAGGTGTTTTTCCCTCGGTTTAGTTATCTCCCTGTAAGGGGATCGAAACGTTTCTCTCGACCCGTTACTTTCAGCGACCCGATATTCGCGATGCAAATCTCTCGTTTCATTTTGCCATCTGTCCCTCACGCTGTAGTTTGACTCGTACCTATTTCGGGAAGACCTATCCATTCCTTTATTATAATATCGTGGCGTAGTTACACCGTAATGTGAGTGGTGTTGAGTCTTTGTATTCTTGTATGAACAGTGGCTATTGTTGATGTTCTCGTTCATTGTCCTATTATCATGCTCACGAGATATAGATTTCTCGTTACGTTCAAGCTTACAAATGTTGCTATCTTCGTTCCACCTAGTTTTTGCTCCTTCTCTTTGTGAAAGTTTATAGCTCTCGTTGAATATATTTTCCATTTTGTAACGAGGTTTTAAACCTTCATTATGTTTCTCATATAAATTTCCCTTTGAGCCATTTTTCACTCTATCGCGAATCGTCCCCCTGTAATTGTAATCCGATCTTTGATCATTATTAGATATATCCTCATATTCACTGCTCCTTGGGTTTTTATTTGTTTTTACATTGTATAACGTTGATATATTTGATGAATGGTTATTAAAATTCGTGTCGAATTTGCTTACCTTTCTTTCAGGAGAAAGTTCATATATGTATTCCTTTACTTGCCGGCTAAATATGTCTTCTTCTTCTTCTTCAAATCGGTTTATTTCCCCGTCATTTGTCAAGCTTTTGATTTGTTGGGCCATATCGCCATAAAACTTCTGGTCTTCCTCGTAGCTTGCGTATCTTTTCCACGAAGGCATATGATGTACCATCCTTTCATCTTCTTCGAATGCGTTCTTTTCCCTCGCGATTCGCCATTTTGATGTGTATTTCAGTACAGAGCATCCCCGTCTATGGCGGCATAGTTGAATTCGTCTAAAATGTGGGTGTTGATAGTACTCGCTGTTAAATGAAAATGGTTGTGGTCGTGGAAACACCTTCTCTCTAAAGGGATCATAGAGCGTCTCGAGCACGCTTTCTCTAGCGTTTGAATGGTGGCGCATATAACTATAAGTAGATCTGATCATTTTTTATACCCTAGTTTTTATCCCAGCGATAGTCCACTTTTGTACAATTTTTTTCTTAAAGAACAATCACCTTATTCACTTTGGAGAGCATGACTCACCTTTTGTAGCTCTTTAACTTCACAACAGATCTGGAAAAAAAAATTAATCATTTAGTTATTTATTTCTAGGAGGAATTTATTTTATTTATTTTGAAAAAAAAACGTATCTTTATTATGAAATGTAGCATTTCATTTTATTTTTATATTTGTAAAAGGAGGGTTCTTGGAAATCTTAGTTCAATTATTAAAATACCTTCTTCGGTGGCCGCATGTTCTAAGGTGCTACTCTCGTGATAAACTAGACTGCCGATTATGGGAGATCTGGGTTTGAATCTGGATCGGGTCTAATGGGAGTGGCTATACCTTAATGTTTTTTCCCTCTCTCTCTACGCAAAGTACACTTCTTCTAAATTAGACCTTCCTCATATCTACTCAATTTGCATAACTAATATATATATGTATATATATGCGTGTTAACTTAATGGGTAGTAATGGGTAGTACGAGGTGAAAAAAAAAATCAAAATCCTCAGCATTGGCCAAGCAGTCTAAGGATAGCCTACAGACTTTCAGTCGTACTTGGTAATATTTGACCTGGAGGTCGGGGTTCAAATCTCGGTTAATCGGCCGTGAGTCTCCACGTGGGATTTTTCCTTGTAGTTTTCTCGTCCTCTCGCTACGTTGATGGGGAATACATTTCGTCAAAGTTACCCTAAGGTCAGCCACCCTATGTCGAGCTTATTAATTAATAGAACAAATATATTTAATTTAATCTATCAATAAATAGTACATGTATTTAAATATAGATTTACAAAATTCTCTTTTAATATATTTTGAAACCATATAAGGATTAACTGATTCTTAAGATAAACCATTGATCACTTGACCATAAACATTTATAATTAACTGATAGTAAGTATAATTGTTGGGTTGTAAAATGATAAAAAAAAAACTCACTTATTTTATTCTACTTTGACAAAACTTGATTTATACATATAAAAGTTTCCCAAGGTCCTGGCGGATATACAAAGGGTGTTTTATTACATAGTTTCCCGATCTCCTTCCCCGCAAACGCAGGTACACCTCTTTTAATGCATACCTTTCTTTCACCATCCCTATTAGTGCAAATATACGGATTACACAGACGAGTAGTAATACACGAAGCACGAAATAATTATAGTTTACTGCCAGTTTTATGGTAAGATTGAGTGCGCCTCAAGTGCATTGCTACACTAAATGCAAGACTCCATTCAGGTCTAGGGAGGTGTCGCCTTGAATTTAGGCTGCATACATTATCATTGCTGGGGAAACTGCAGGTCTTATGGAGAAAAGCTCTATCTTCGCTCTCTCTATGCCATCTGTTGTAGAATATCCTCGCTCTCAGTTATGTCAGAAGGTGGTGTGCCTGGGGTAAGAAGGAGCTACCAGCAACCTCGTCTAACCAGAGTTGCGAATTTTCTAGCTGTTACGAAGCTAGCTTCTATGGACACTGGGGTGTACTCAAGCTGATTATAAAACTGGCCTTAAGTGTAAGCTACCAAGTAATAGAGGTATTTTGTAGGAATGTAAATAATATCCAGAATATAATGATTATTACAATGTATGAACCTATGACTCGTGCAATTTTTCATTTTTTTATTTTTTTACCTACACATAAATGTTTATTATTTATTATTTTAGTGATAACTATCGTTGAATACCTTGGTTCAAGCTAATTTAGTCCTCTTCAAGACGGTTGTTGAACTAAAATATCAATGAGAGCGCGCCATCAATCCTTCCCACCAGGACAGACTCGTACAAACAATGGTCTCGTTCCTCTGGAAGCACTCCTATATCCAACTGACTTCTCTCAACTGCTATGGCTTGTGCCATATAACCTTTCATGGTGATTAATCCCGTTGATAAAAGTGCCATTAATTTCACAGCACAGCTTTTATTACCAAAAACTGTGTTAGCTGAATAGTTTATGTTTCTTTGTTTGTGAATAAACGTCACCATTTAATAACCATTCCTAACACAGTTTATACCCTTTTAAATTTGAGTTGTCCCCCGTCTTACTACCCGTCCGAGCTATCAGCTTTTTTTTTTTACTTTAATAGGGTATGAAACCTTAGAGGGAAAAAACTTACCCGAATTTACCTGTTGGAAGAGTGGGAAACAATTTAGTAAAAACCATACCAGACAAGGCTTACAATTTAAATCTTGTTTTATTTAAGAAGTGTTTTTTTTTGTTCCCATTTTGCCCGACACTTTCATTTTTGGAACACCGGTAAAAGTGAATTTGCTGCAATTACATTGATAGCTATTTTATTTTTTTGAGATATTTAACGTACACTTTCTGAACCGATTGATTTAAATCATCAGACGAGAATTTATTTGGGCGAGAGTGAGAGCGCCCACCAATTTTGCAGGGAAAGGTATTTTCACACACCTTACAGGGTATGTTTACATGTCACAATCGACATGAGACCGACGGCTTTACTTCCCCTCCGAAGGAAGTTGTGCTACGGACTTTTATTGCTCAAGAAAAATCCGTCGACACTGTATGTTTTTGGTTAGGTAAGAAACGCTAAACCGATGGCCTGACTGACAAGACTCGGTGGTCCTACACGGATACGAACCACAGTACCTTGGGCACGATGGTTGCCCTCCAGCACAAGTACCCGATGATACAGTGTTCTATCCCACGCAGAAAATCAAATGGGCCGAGTAACGCCTCAGTACGGATATTATTTTGTCAGCCCCGAATAGCTCTAAAACACAACCATATATATTATATATAGCACGAATTGGCCTGATTGCCAACGACAATGCTGATACACTGTTTTGAATAGTCAGCTGCTACGTCCTACTGTTTACAAACTCATCAAAACAAATGTAACTAGACCAGTTCTATCGTTCGCGTCTTACAACATTAACATGCCAATTTAAACAAACATCCCAATTTAGGGCAAACTGGTTATAATATCTGAAATAAGGCCTGTCCCACATGGTTAAGACTGATGACCTACCGGTTCCACTTCCCCCAAAAGCATAGGATGAAGGAAACAGTGATGAAGATATTGCAGATGAATGGGTTGCACCCTCTACTGAACCATCCATCCACTTCTAATGGTCGGGTCTTATGACTGCCGGACAAATATTGCTATTGGGTGGTTAAAGTTATCTACCAGATAAAAGTTACCATGCACTTTAATGTTTTACGTATCTTATGAACTGAGTTTATCTGCCAGATAGCTATATTTTTATTCAGAAAACGCAAGGCTGGTACTGTTTTTTTACTGGTGCGCGAATGCGTATAGGGCCTGCTGATAGCGCTACAACCTAGCGAGTGGTGAGAATACTCAACATTTGTTAAATAATGGTGGCTAAACGAGTGCGAGAAAACAGATGGCGTCACGTGGGCGCAGAAGCTAAGTTGTCTTGAAAGTACTAATTTCAGTGTCTGCCAAAATGTGGTCAATAGCTGGGTATAACGTTTCCAAAATTTCATTTATTGTACTCACATTTTGATAATTTGTTCTTATATAAATATAACTCGACAAATAGCTTTTCAGTTTATATAAAAGTGTAAATTAAATGTTCTAACTTTATATATTTAGAGCCTGAGCCTGTGCTAATTAAGCACGTGAACCAAGATTTTAACCTAAAAACAGATTCTGATAGCCACTTTAAAAAGAACGCGTCACTATGGCAACAACCACTTTAAGTTCCAGATAGAAGATATCAGGTACTTAAACCTCCCGATAAAAAATGTGATGGATAAATACATTTTATCTGGCAGATAAATGCTATCTGGCAGTCATAAGACGCACTTTTAACTTATCCACCAGATATAAATATTTATCCACCAGATTAATATTTTCCAGGAGTCGTAAGACCGGCCCTAAGGAGTTTAACTAACAACCCGGAACTGAAAACACTCTACATTTGAGTAGCAAGAAGATTTGAATGTCTTAGCTCGTGACATAAAGTTATCCAAAGGACAAGCTTAACTCCTTGGTTCCTGGAAATTACTTGAAGCAGTAACTAAAATATAATTGTATCGAAGAACGCAGTGAAGTGTATTGAAAGTATTTTACGATGAAGGACAGCATGGAGAAGATATTGATGGTCTTATGAAATACTTAGGCATTGAACCTATTTCTAATGAATGATCCGTCGAAATATGTTTAAAAGTAGTTCTGCTGCATAGTGGAAATAGATCTCCAATAGTTCCTCTGATTAATGCCGTTGGCTTGAAAGAAACGTATGAAAGTATGTTAAAGACTCTTGAGTGCAGTAAAGTATAAAAGTCTACTCTTGGAATGTATGTGATACACTTAAGGTTATTGGAATGCTCACAGGTATATGTGGAGGTAATACATTTTATCTGGCAGATAAATGCTATCTGGCAGTCATAAGACGCACTTTTAACTTATCCACCAGATATAAATATTTATCCACCAGATTAATATTTTCCAGGAGTCGTAAGACCGGCCCTAAGGAGTTTAACTAACAACCCGGAACTGAAAACACTCTACATTTGAGTAGCAAGAAGATTTGAATGTCTTAGCTCGTGACATAAAGTTATCCAAAGGACAAGCTTAACTCCTTGGTTCCTGGAAATTACTTGAAGCAGTAACTAAAATATAATTGTATCGAAGAACGCAGTGAAGTGTATTGAAAGTATTTTACGATGAAGGACAGCATGGAGAAGATATTGATGGTCTTATGAAATACTTAGGCATTGAACCTATTTCTAATGAATGATCCGTCGAAATATGTTTAAAAGTAGTTCTGCTGCATAGTGGAAATAGATCTCCAATAGTTCCTCTGATTAATGCCGTTGGCTTGAAAGAAACGTATGAAAGTATGTTAAAGACTCTTGAGTGCAGTAAAGTATAAAAGTCTACTCTTGGAATGTATGTGATACACTTAAGGTTATTGGAATGCTCACAGGTATATGTGGAGGTATCATAGAATATTGTTGGTATCTATGTCTGTCGGACAGTCCAGGTACAGAAAAGCATAAAATTGTGTAACATAGGGAAAAGAGAAGCAAATATATACCTGGAAAAAGTAATATAAATATATTCCACTGGTTGAACCATAAAAGTTTCTTCTTACATTTTTACATATAAAGTTTAGTTTAGTACTTTAAATAAAATTGGAAGTTGATTCACTTATTTAATGGACTTTTTTCCTATTATAACAGATGCTAAGCCGTGAAAAAGAATTTTCATTGGGCCCCAAATTAGAAACAAACTTAATATAGTTTTTATTCGTGACGTAGCAGTAGGATATTGAGGTGACAGCTTGGCTTTCGTTTAAAGCAGTTGTGTATCGATATATTTATAACAGGAAAGAAGATGTGTTTATGAATTTTTGGTGGTAACTTTACTACACTGATATAAAGATGCAGCATGTCTTTGCAAATTTCTTTTCTACATTCACATTTGTTTTGTTTATTTCTTTCTCGTCCCAGAAGTAACCACCACAAGGATCAATTCAAAAATACATTTTGGTTTGGGGGATTTATTTTCTACCCAAAACAGTTTTGTGTAAAATGAGCTCTAAGGCTATCAAAAATGTTCACGGGCTTATTAACTTTGAAGACCTTTCTTTAATCAACCATTTATTTGTTAGACCAAATATAGAAAATACATAATGGATTTGTTGCGATTACAATTTCTTACTCTGCCTATTTGATTGAACACTTTTGTTGTTTGTATGTCCTGGACTTTATCGGAGGCATTAAACAACTGGGGGCGTTGATTAAAATCACTTAAACCCCTTACACAAGGATTAAAACCACTAACACCGGTAGGGTTTCCACGCACATGGGAAAACACAGAGAATTTTTGGTGTCTGGAAAAACCCGGTAAAACAAAGAGAATTTTGAAAAATCTAGTTGAAATACTGAAATATTTGCTAAGTTGTAACATTTCACTGAAAACTTAAAGTACGTTAGTAAATCTTTGGATGGACGAAAAAGTTAACTTAAAAAATTAAGCACTCTTATTCAAACATGTCTTATTACCTCTTAAACAAGGGCTGTGACGCGACAGAAGATGCATTTGCCCATCAATATAAAATCATCTTGTCTTAAACATTATCCAAATTACTTGACTCTAGTCAGTTTGATTAAAAATAAAATTGTATTACTCTTTCCTTTCATCTAAGTTTCCAGGAAAAATTGAAACTCCTTCTAGAAAACCTGACAAAAAAACACAGAAATTTTGTATTAAGAAAATAGTGGCATCCCCTTAGACTCATGGTATATACCTTCCCCGACAATTTCCAGAACTTCTCGAGGAATATTAAATACCTCTAGGTGTACTAGCCTCATGGTTGACAAAACGTCCAGCAAGAACTAGAACGCTGAGTAAAACAGCCGGTAAAGAGAATTTTGAACAATCATTATGTCATCTAAGCGCATGAGTCACATGTACCGAAATAACCAAAAGCGTGGAGGGGCTAGTTGGAGCTACAGTCTGGGGGGAGGGGAGTTATCATTCACTGCTATAAACGTTTATCCGCATCCCACGCTATAATATGTATCTGGGTATCATTTCTTAATTTATTCCGAGTCTTTCTCGATCTCTATTGCTCTTTCTCACACTTATTCGCTTGCTCTTTTTCTTTCTATCTTACACTATTTCTCTCTCACACACTTGTTCTCTTTCTCTCTATTTCTGGCTCTCTTACAGTCGTTATTTCGCTAACACTAGTTCTCTCTCACTTGCCCTTTCTTGTACTTGTCCTCTCTCTCTCGCTCTCTATATATTTATCCATCTATATCTATTTCTCATTCACTGAGCCCCCGATGCAGTTTTTTACTGACGGTCTATCTCTTGATGGTTCCAGCACGATGCCCTCAGACAGCATGGACGACATCGAGCTGAAGAACATCCAACTCCAGTTTCCCACGGCACGCACCCTGGCCCGTGGCGACAGCAGCGCCATGGAAGAAGAGGGTGGAGACGGCGCGAGGTAGCGTCCTGGTGGCTGTGCAGGGCAACCGTAACAAGCCCGCCATCCTCACCTACCACGACTTGGGACTCAACTGTGAGTACACAAATTCGCCAAAATTCTGTTTTTGAAAAGTATTTAAAAAACACAATTTTGTATGTTAGGGCCTCACTTGGGTGGGTGGGGTGGGATGCTCACCCAAGACCTTAAATAATTTTAACAATACCCATTTTGGTGGCAGAATGGTCTAAACACTTATGATCAAGGTCATATTTAGGGCTATCCACAGGAGCCACGGATGAAAAGACATACGATCTGAGAGCACCCACTAGTTTCTCTTTCTCCTAAATGTAGATTACAGAATATGTATAATTTGCACTATAGGCACCAACAGCTTTAGGGGTACAGTGAAATCTACCTCAACGGACACTTCTGAAAAGCTAATTCTTCTCTATAACGGATAGGTTAAATTTACCCGGTAAAATAACATTGGCTCTTACGGTGAAACAACTTATCAATAACGGACTTTGGGTGACCTGGTGTTCTAGGGGTAAGGTGTCGGACTTCTGTGCTGGGGTTCGGGTTTCAATCCTTGGCCTCGGCACAGATTTATCTGATTGCCAAACCCTTCCTTCACCTCTGACAAGACGTGTATTAATCACAACTTGTGAATATGGGGAATGCCAGGCCTCCACCGTGGTTTGGATCCCACGTTAAACTGTAGGTCCTCCATTTCATCTCACAATCACCCTACCATTACACATGAGCGTAAGTGCGTACAACCCGAATGGGTAGTAAAACGTGGTGCTAATAATAATAATAATAATAATAATAATAATAATAATAATAATAATAATAATAACAACAACGGACTTTCTCAAAATTGGACGCGCACACTGCTAGAAACGCATATTTATGCATAAAGATCTCTAAACAAGGGACAATAATTGAAAACACCTGTTCATATACAGTATTTTATTGTGGGAATGTCAGCAATGCTTGGTCTCTTGCGAAGTGTGAGCTTCCCTGCCTTCCGTCTCTAGGGGAAGTTGATAAAATAGCCTACGTAGTAAGGTACTTCAAGGTCCTACCTTCCTCCCCTTCTGAGCCATCAGCTGGGTTGTTGCATCAGTTTAGTTTGGTCTGGTCGGTGCTCGTTCACACATCAAGGCCTACATTATTATTATTATTATTATTATTATTATTATTATTATTATTATTAGCACCGCGTCTTACTACCCGTTCAGGTTATACGCACTTACGCTAATTTGTAGTGGTAGGGTGATTGTGAGATGAAATGGAGGACCTACAGTTTAAAGTGGAATCCGAACCACGGTGGAGGCCTGGCATTCCCCACATTCACAAGATGTCTTGTCAGAGATGAATGAAGGGTTTGGTAATCAGATAAATTTTTGCCGGGACCGAGGATTGAACCCCGGCCGCCTGCACAGAAGTCTGACACCTTACCCCTAGACCACCAGGTCATCCATCAAGGCCTACAGTACAGAAGACCTACCACTGTTCGCATTGCATTTTATTGGCGTATTATTCTTTATAGTACAATAAGCTACGTACATTATTTATTCACTTGTCATAATTAACTTGCATACAATATTCCGCAATGCAGTAATTAGATTGTTGTAATTAATATCCACAGTTTGTAGGTTAATATTGATAAAACTGTGTACAAACACTATGTGTTTTTTAGATAAATTTTTCCCAAATAATGAATTTTTTTTTCTATCCCGAAAGCAATCCGCTACTAAGGTATTTCACTGTACAAAATTGGAAATGAATTATATCCTTGGATACGTGAACAAAAAAAGGTTGAATACCACTATTCTAGGTCATGGCGCTGAAAGAGCCATGCGATTGTCGAAATATTAAGATACATCCTAATAGGGCCCCTACATAATCAGTCAGTATGCATCAGTACAGTAGCCCCATGGCTTCTTTTGGGGCTGACTGACAGCTTTGAAAAGTTACCAGACCAAATTATGTATCCCTACGCCGAACCATATTATCTGCAAAGACGTGTGTTTAGTAACTGTCAGAAGTCATCTGTGAGCTGTCAGTCAGCACCAAAGAAGCCACGGGGCTACTGCATTTACAACGAGACCCACACAGTCAGTCTTCGTGTCATTTTTTTTTATCAGTCAAAGCTCCTGCATGTAACAGCATGGATGATAAGAAAAAAGGCGCGTGTAGTCTATGTTTGCTACTGAGACTAGAGGAAATACTGACGAGCACGCACACACGGCCTGTCATACTGCCGGTCTCTCCCAACACTTGCAAGACTGATGTGATCAGGAAATATATTTTACTGTATAGTAAATTTTGTGACACCCTGTATCTTGACTCATAGTGATTTGCAACGCATACTAAAAATAACTGATTTTTCCACCAAAAAAATCTTGTTCTAATGGATCAATCAATAGATGTTAAGTAAAAATGTCACTATGTATGTTTTCAAACAAATCAAAACAACGCAAATGTCACACAAGCTTTCCATTTAACGTGTCAAATCTCCTCGCGACGGTAAGCGCGGCTGATTGCTCGTGCAACCTGATTTAACGGGTTGGTTTGGAAATTATTTTGTGGCTTCCTAGCAGATGTGGTCGCACGGAACAGAGAAAGCTGAAACTATCTCAAGTCGCGCCAAGCGAACAATGTGGATCGCGCTGGAAACCTTTCCTTCTTTATAAACCCGTCTTACTACCTGTTCAGGTTGTACGCATATATGCTAATTACGCTAATGAGTTAGGGATGAGGAAGGTTGAATTCAGGAAATGTACCCGCATTTGCGTGAAGGAAGAGTGGAAAACCATTTTGGAAAGACTACCTTTAATACACCCCACCATGATTCGAACCCTGATCTCCTTGTATTCGGCAGTAAAGTCCAACTTGGGAGTGGACTCCTTAGACCATTCGGCCACAGAAGCAGGTAAATGTTTATTTGGTTTATTCCACGTTTCATGACTATTTTTCAGCTTTGCTTCCCCCCCACACGCAGTAACATTTTTAACCCACCTTAGACTTTTAGGTTGGATACTAAAAGTCTCTGATATTCAGTACGTAAAGGTACCAGAATATGTACACACACACACACACAAAAAGCGACAGTAATTCGTAACGGATGACCTTGAACCTTGTGCAACGATTGTGCAGCATCACGTATTAAAACTTTCGACACAATCTTCTTTTTTCTTTGGAAGGTATCGTTGATGAAAAGCTTGACCATGAACTCGGTGTGCTGCTCATTTTATCTCTCTCTATCTCTCTCTCTCTCTATATATATATATATATATATATATATATATGTGTGTGTGTGTGTGTATGTGTGTGTGTTTTTATATATGTCTGTGTGTACAAACAAGTAGTTTTGTTTAGTGTGTTGCATGGTTTCATGACAAAATAGCAATTTTTCGCGATCTCGAGAAAGATAATCTGTCACAAAACATAAAATTATGCTGGAGATATTCCTTTTTAGAATCATTACGTCATGAAGAGGAAGGACACAAAATGCAAGCTTTCATACATGTCCTTGCCCTATAGTACAGTTGTTTGGAAGATTGTGATTACTGGTTCAATCCCAGGGGGTACGTTAGTAGGTACTAGGATTGAAACAACCTCTATTTCAATAAGGGGGGAAAAAATTACGAAGCTATTAAATAATAACTACCAGCAGTTTTAAGGACGTTATTAGTAGTTTACGTTTTGTTAGACATTTGTGGGAGTTTCTTCTTAAGTTGGGAGTGTAAAAGACGACAGAAAAGATAATGTTTTTTACAGTTTTTATCTAAAAACTTATTTGGTCAAAATAAATTAAATGATTCCCAAGTAGAAACATACAGTTACATTTTCTTCACATGTTGGCCTCAACAGTTGGATATTTGTTGAGGCCAACATGTGAAGAAAATTTAACTTTATGTTTCTACTTCAGAATAATTTGATTTCTTTTGACCAAATAAGTTTTTCGATCAAAACTGCACAATTATCTTTTCTGGTGTCTTTTACACTCCCAACTTAAGGGGGAACTCTCACAAATGTCTAACAAAACGTGTACTACAATCTCCTTCTGGAATTTAACGAAAACTTGTATCTTCGTTTAAAAAGTTTCTCATCTAATGTCGCTATGCTCGTGACAGATATTCAACAACTGTTGATATCACCATGTAAATAAAATAAAATTATTTATTTTTCTACTGGAGATATGTTTTATTTATTTTGGCAAAACAAAATTGTTGCTATAAAAACTACAAACGTACTGCCCGTAACTCGCGTCCACTACACTCCCACCTTAAGGCGGGTTGAAAGGAACGCGAATTAAGGTCATTATTTTTGTAGTGTCTTACAAAATCATGGATAACGCATCTGACAACAATAGTTATGGCTTGGGCTTTGATGTGCTTAGTAATTTAGTTATTGGCCTACTTGTGTCACGGTGTGGCGTGCTCGCTCAATGCTATTTTTTTATTTGAGGTATTTAACGTGCACTTTCTGAAACGACTTAATATATATCAGCACACGAGAATTTATAGCTAGCTAGAAAGAGCCTAATAAGTTTTCCAGAGAGGTATTTTCAAATACCTGCCAGGGTTCTTTTACAAGCCACACTCGGCATGGGACAGAAGGCCTTACTTCCCCTCCGAAGGGAGTTCTACTACGGATTTTTATCGCTCAAATATATACGTCGAGTCCGGCTGCGTTTGAACCCACGTACATTGGGTTTTGAGGCGAGCACTTTACCCCAAGACCAAGTGGTCGACCGCTAAATGTTGCCAACCTCTAATGTACACCTTTATTTTTAATTACCATCGATAACGGATTCCGTTCCCTTGTTTTTTGGTGTTATTTTTAGTAAATATAATATATTTTATTGAATTCCTGTGAACGGCTTTTATTATCCGTTGACAATGTTAACTCGGAGCAATTTATTTATTTTTGATCTCCAATTTTTTTATTTTGACAATAAAAGAAAAAACTTTCATACCGATAAAGTAAGATATTGAATTGTGCTTATATTTGAATCGGTAAGGTATTTACTTATCTTCTAGATAAACCAAGGCCTTAGTTTTTGGTACTTCAAACTGCGCTGTCATGTATTTTCACACGACTGCAAAGTTTCGACTAGGGCTTTTTTTTTAAGACCTTTAGTTGAAAGTTGTCGCTTATTTTTTAATCATTGAGGTATTTACTTTAATCTTCTAGCTAAACCAAAGCTTTCTGTACTTCATATTTTATTTTATTTTTATTTGGTACCGCGTCTTACTACCCGTTCGGGTTATACGCATAAGTACTAATTACGCTAATGGATTGGGAATTTGGAAGTTGAATTTAAAGTACGGGAACCCGCATTTGCATGGAGGGAGAGTGGAAAATCATTTAGGAAAAAAAAAACAGTTCACCCGACCGAGATTCGAACCTCGAGTTCCCCGTCATTGGCAGTATGACTCAACATGAAACTAGCGCGGTAGCCAACTACGCCACCGAGGCTGGTTGTACTTCATATTGCTCTATCATATTTTTTCAAACTCCTGTAAAAACTCGACAAAGAACTTTTTTTGTTCATATCTTTGGATGAAGGTTTAGCTTCAAGCGAAATCTGAAGACCGCCCAAGCTACAAACAAAACTATCTTGTTTCCTTTTTTTTTCCATTCTCATGGGATTCGCAATGTAGGCTAAGATACGTGATTCCTTCATCCTGTCATGAAATTACATCCTAGTTCCTTTCTTTAACGATTTCTGTTGCTCTATATACCTGTAGTTCTAAAAGACGAGCTTCTTCTTCTTCTTTTGTTTATTATCTCGATTCTGTCTATGAAGGATGCCTTCATCCTTTGGGATCAAATCTTTAGCTCTTATTTCTAAAAAAAAGAAAAGGAAAAGACAGAAAAAGAAAGGATCGAACAATGTCGCAAGAACTAAAGATTATTCCGCTTACAAATTTTTATTTTTTTTCTGTGTTGAGATTACGTCACCTGTATTTCTCGAGAAGCGTTCCCTTTTCTAAACTAGTTTTTTTCATCCGTGTTCGTTTCGTTAGCTGTCTGTTTAGTATAGAAAGAACACTGGCCTTCTCTTTGATAACCAGAGAGACAATTTTTACAAGGTCAAACAAGACGTGCGGATTGGGAAATAAAATAGTAGTCCATCAGAAGTAATGTGCTGTTTTTTCATTTCATTTTCATTTATTTGAGGTATTCATAATAGACTGGTTATATCAGCATGTCTTATAAACTAACTTATATCGAGAACAGACACAACATCCAGTCCTCAGACGTTAATTCACCACTGTGAAAGGGGAAACACACATTTCATCAATGATATATTTTTCAGTCATACCAAGCGTATAACCCGAACGGGTAGTAAGACGCGGTGCTAAATATTATTATTATTATTATTATTATTCAGCCATACTAGGAATATATGCATAATACAGGGTGGATACAAAACTTTTATTATAAAATTTCCTGACTTTTCCAAGTTTTCCAGACAGTATTTAAAAAATCCAGATATAACTTTTTTACAACTTTTCTTGGTGGAGGCGAATTTTTAATACATTTATTGAACATATATTTTCGAAAAATCCTAATCCACCAACATTCTTCTTATAAGTTATTTTTATAGTAGGCCTATTTACTATTTGCGGTGGGGCCCCCAACTCTCTACCCGCGGGCGTCATGGCGCCCGACGATCCTCAGGTATGCTGTTCTCAAGAAGTTGGTGATTGAAAGCCCCTTCTTTCCAATCCCTCCCTCTCATTCCTCTTTCTTTGCCGGCTCATTTTCAAAGTGTACTTTATTACTCGAAACTATCATCCTACTCACTAATACCATGCTAATACTTCCTATTTCCTTTGTAAATATCTTAAAATGGGTCCACCTAGCTTTGTTGTATGAATAAACACAGAATAAATATACATTTTAAAAATGTAACTAAGCACCAAAATGGTGATGGCTATTTAAATATTTCCTTGTGTATTTATTTGGGTCTTGTTAAAATCGTAAATAAAGCAATTTTTTTTATTGACATTGACTTTTGCTTTGCTGAAAATTGTTTCAATTGCTTAAACTTGTTTTGGACTAAATTTGTGTTTGTACCATTTGCGCATATGCGAATTAAAAAAACAACTAAACTCACAATTATTTTTTTAAATAATATGTATTTGTGTGTGTGTTATTTGCATTATTAATTATATTCGGTTATAAATTTAGTTGAAAAAGTAATTGGTGCCCGCCGCACTACCGTTAGTTTTGAATGTGCTCTAAGGTACAAAAATGTTGGGGACCTCTGATTTGCGGTATTATTTGTGGCCCTGTTTGGTTGTGTTATAAAACAACTCTTGTACAACCATCTAAGTGACATGTTAAGAGTAACGTTAGTTGCAGTGCATTTTGTTAACATTGAGAGATAAAATCTCTCGCGTTTATTTAAATGTCAGTTACTGAATTAGTCAAGTATTTAAATTAAGGTTTTTCCTACTTTCACTGTATGTATCCACCATGTAATAAAACGCATCATATCCTTTTTAATAAATATTTTTATTTGACTCATTAGTTATTTAACATCTGCCACCGAGGGTTTCTCTTTAATTTGCCTCCATTATACTGTGAGGGCCACATTTGGCCCGCGGGCCGCCAGTTGGATCACGCTGTTTCAAAGTATTTACACAACACCACACACAAACCTCACTAATGACTTGAACTGATAGACATAATAATGATTGTAAGCCGGCGAGTGTTGTCTGATGATAACTGCCATGGCCGTATCCAAGGAGGGGGCTGACTGATATTTAATTCTTTTACGTCCATTTTCCCTCCAGAACCACTAATAAAATAATGTCAGTAATAAGAGATAATAGAGTTTGAATTAAATGAATATTCATTCATTTCTGATATAAAATTAGTATTCTTAGTAAAGGAAATCTGTCAACAATTCATTTCTAAGGATTGTCGTCGATTTATGTGTAAAAAGATCTTCGTTAACGTTCTTTTTTTAGCATTGTTTCTTGCTACACGTTCGGGCTATATGCTTATTTACTAATTACGTTAATAGTTTTAGAGATAAGAAGGGTTATATTTAGAGGTAGTGTGTCCGCATTTGCGTGGAGGAAGAGTGCAAAACCAATTTAGTAAAAACCACCCTTAATAAATCCGACCAAGATTCGAACCTCGATCTCTTTGTCATCGGTAGTCTAGTCTACTGTGATAGTGACACCTTAGACTAGGCAGTCGCCGAAGTGGGCCGTTATTGTTTTGTCTATTATACTTTTTTTTTTAATGTTTTGCTTTTATAGATTTCAAGAAATAAGGTTAAAAAATATATTTTTGTTTTGGGGACTGTGCAAGTTTAGTTTCTAATAAATATGTCCATACCATTTAGTTTCGTCTACCGGTGACAGGGAGGTCGAGGTTCGAATACCGGCCGGGTGTACTGAGGGTGGTTTTTCCTTAAATATTTTCTCACTCTAGATTAGATTAGATTGTTACAGGGAGACAAAACAGGAGGGTCCATTCCCCCTGCCTGCCCACACCGAAGCCCCAGCTTATTGTGCGGTATCTCTCCCTGTTATCCTAGTCAAGCCATCCTGTGTTCCTGAAAAGCCCAAGGAGTCCCTCAACTAGATGATCACTAGATACAATTCCATTTGGGTCCAGAGTCCCAAATTGGTTGTATCTTCGTAGTTCCAATGCTTTACATTGGAATATGAGGTGTGATGCTGTTTCATCTTCCTCATTGCACTTTCTACATTTCATGGTCTCTCTCTCTACCCCCATGTTGTATAGGTGCTTCCTGAAATTCCCATGGCCAGTCATTAGACTCACCATTAGTCTCATCTGCTTCCTGTTAAGGTTCAGTATAGCAGTGCTTCTCTTTGGACATGGTCTCGGCATCATTAGCTTCCCATGCCTTTGCTTCTGGGTGTTTGCCCAGTATTCTGCATGCTGTCTTTTAATCCAGTCATGCAGTTCCTTCCTCACTGTCCGCTTAGTAATACCCAGAACAGGTTCTGGTCCTATGAAGGGATTCTGTGCCCCTGTTCTGGCTATTCTATCTGCGTTCTCATTACCGCTGATTCCAACATGGCCAGGAACCCATGTTAGGATCACCTTATTGTGCTTCCCTAGCTTCTCTAGGGCTTCATAGCATTCTTTGACGATCTTTGATCTCGTATTTGGTGCTCTTAATGCCTTCAGAGCTGCCTGGCTGTCTGAATACATGTAGATACTGCGATTAACGTACCCTCTACCTATATTCTCCTCCACACACGCCCTGACTGCATACACTTCCGCCTGGAATACTGTGGCCAAACCCCCTAGAGAATACCACCTCTCCAGTCTAGGCTGAACCCCATATACTCCCGCTCCAGTGCCTTCTTCCATCTTTGACCCGTCAGTGAACCATACTATATCCCCTGATCGGTGCTGAGGCTCCATCTTCCACTGCTCCTTACTTCCAATCTTTACATCGAAAGACTTCTTGAAGCAGAAAGATGGCTTCATGTAGTCTCCCGGCATCTCTACCACGGGTCCTACTTTAACCACATCCAAGATGTTTGTGTGTGATCCTGGATATCCTGTAGATATCCAGTTGCCATTACTTCTCAATCTATATGCTCCTGCTGCTGCCTCCATTTTCACCCACAGGTGTAGTGGAGGTATGCCGAGCATAGTTTCCATTCCTGCAGAGGGTACGCTGTTAATTCCGCCGGTCATAGCCAGACATGCAAGTCTTTGCACTTTTCCCAGTTCCTTAACAGCCCCCACCTGATCTGCCTTCCTCCACCATATTGCAGCCCCATAACCAATTATGGGTCTTACTACTATGGTGTATATCCAGTACACGCTCCTGGGATTCAGCCCCCAGTTCTTTCCACAGGCCCTCCTCGTGCTCATAAGAGCACTCTTGGCTCTGGAACATACCTTATTTATTTGAGGGGTCCATGTTAACTTAGAGTCCAAAATCACTCCAAGATATTTCACCGCCCCTTTAACTGGTATCTCTTCCTCAAACAACTTGAGTTTCCAGTACGTGACCTGGATTCTTTTCCTTGTAAATGGTACCACCACTGTCTTCTTGGGATTGACTCCAAGGTCCTGTTTCTGGCACCATTCCTGTACAATATACAGAGCATCTTGTGCAAGAGCTCTGACTATGTTGCCCCATTTGCCAAGTATTAGGATGACTAAGTCATCTGCATATCCTTGACAATAGAACCCCTTGTTATTCAACTCCTTAACAAGGTCATTCACTACTAGATTCCATAACATTGGGGACAATACCCCTCCTTGTGGACATCCTCTAGTGGTCTTAATCACTATTGTTTCATCTAACATAGTGGCCACGACTCTCCGAGTCTCCAGCATAGTCCTTACCCACTTACATAAAGTGTTCTCCATCCCATGCCTTTTTGCTGCTTCATCCATGGATTTAAAGGTCGTATTGCTAAAGGCCCCCTCTATATCCAGGAATATACCCAGTGCAATTTCCTGGTAATGCAGTGCTTTCTCCACTTTTCCAACTAGATGGTGGAGAGCTGTTTCACATGATTTCCCTGATTGATATGCATGCTGATTTCTATGTAGAGGAACCAATGTTAACCTCTCTTCCCTCATATGTCTATCAACCAGTTTTTCCAATGTTTTAAGGAGGAATGACGTCAGACTAATTGGTCTTAAATCCTTGGCCGAGGTATGATCAATTCTCCCTGGCTTTGGAATAAAGACCACCCTGACTGCCCTCCATGCATTGGGGATATATCCCGAGACTAGGCTGGCTCTAAAGATCCTGCTCAGGTGTTTAATTACCTCATCTCCTGCTTCCTGCAGGAGGGCTGGGAATATTCCATCTGGACCAGGTGACTTATATGGCTGAAAGGTTCCAACCGCCCACTTGATCTTTTGGAAATCTACACATTTTTTGGCCACCTCCCAATCCTCCCTGCATGATGTTAACCACCCCTTTGCTGGGACTATGGATTGGTCTGAATCATCCATCAATGTGCACTGTGGAAAATGAGTCATGAGGAGTACTCTCAGTGTATCATACGCTGATCTAGTGTATTCCCCTTCCTCATTCCTTATTGTACCTCCTGGATTTGTCGGAATTGTCGTGAGTATCTTTTGGAGTCTAGCCCTTTCGGTCACCTCCTCTATGTCCTCACAGAATTTCCTCCAGGATGTTGTTTTTGCACGCTTTATTGCTGTGTTATATATACCTAGGGCTTCTCGGTATTCTGCCCAACGTCCAGTCCTTTTTGCCTTGTCAAACAGACTTCTCACCCGTTTCCTCTGCAACTGTAAGGTACTGTTCCACCAGGTTACACTCCTGTTTGTGACCTTCCTAGTAATAGGACAGTTATTTTGATATGAGGTCATTATAGCTCTCCCCAACAGATCAGCTACATCCTCTATATCCCTTAAATTCCTGATTGTATTCTTTATTTCAGCCAGAGATACTTTGAGGTCTTGTCTATATGAATCCCAGTCTGTTTTCCTTGGATTCCTATAGGATTTGGTCAGTACAACACCCATCTCTACCTCAAAGCTAATGTACATGTGATCAGATACTGATGGTTCTCTTTTCACATGCCATTGTTTAACATGTTCCCCCATTCTCATGGTTCCAACTGTTATATCTATTACCTCCTCCCTCACTGCGTTCCTGAAGGTGGGCTCTCGACCCCTGTTTAGAATCTCCAATTCACATTCTATAAGGTACTCAAGTAAATACTCACCTCTGCTATTGGTGTCATTGCTCCCCCACACTACATTGTGGGCATTAGCATCACACCCGATAATCAGCTGCTCGCCTACTTTCCCACAGCTGTCAACCAGTCTTCTTACCTCCTGTGACGGTGGTGAACTGTCCTCATAAGGAAGGTATGCTGATGCCAGGACAAATTCCCTAGTGCTCCCTTCCTTATTTTGCTTCATCCTGATGGTAACTAAGTCTCTCGAACAAAAATCCACCATTGGAATGAATGAAATACCATTTTTAACAAAAATGCAGGTTCTGGGTCCTTTAACATTCCTAGCATATGTTAACCTACCTCCAGTTCCTCCTAGGCCTGATACACCTCCCCTAAACAGATAGGGTTCCTGTATCAGTGCCACATCCACCTGTTCTTTCTGCAACAGTCGACTCAGTGCAGCCGTTCCTCCCTTACTGTGCTGCAGATTAATCTGCAGCACCTTCAGGTTCCACGTTGCCGCCATCTGATTGGATGCCCTTGATCACCCTTACCTGAACTTGCCCAAAGCCCAAAAAAATCTTCAGGTCTAGTTCTTGTATAGTCTTCAGGGACTTTTCATCCACTTCAACCACAACGGTCTGACTATTGGTCTCCACTTTGCGGTTGATCACCCTCCAGTCCTCCGTTGCGATTTTTGGGTTCTGAAACCCAATTTTCTTAAACAGAGTCGCTGGTGGGATGTCTTTAAGTAACTTTGGCACCCATATGGATATCTTTGCAGTCCTGAAAAGCTCAGCTGCTGTTTTCACTTGCAGCTGGGCATCATCCCACGGTGATATCCCTGGTACCTTCCCTCTCAACCATGCTGTGGTGTCTTGCCCATCACACACAAATATGAGAGCTCCCTTGTTCAGATAGACATTCCTGAATCTAGGACTTTGACTTACGTCTTCCCCAATTTCCTCAAAGAGAGCCATCTGAATTTGTTCCGCCTGTTGTTGCGTTATGTTTACCAGGGGGTAACCCTGCCGTATCACTGCCAGCCGAAATACCGATGCTACAGTACTATAGGACTGGTACCCTATTTCCTGTCTCGGCCTTTTCGAAGCTGGCTTTCCTTCTGTGCTGGGAGTATCTAGGGACTTTCCTTCTCTTTCCCTCTTTTTCCCAGAAGATGTAGAAGGAGTCTGTTCATCTCCTTCCATTCGCCTTGCCTTCTTCTTGGAGGTCTTGGGTTTCAACCCCTTCTTCTCCCTCCACTCATTCCTGGGAAGCCACTCCTTCCCTTCCTTCATTCTCTTTTCTTTACAGGCTTTCTTCCGTTGAGCTCCTGACAAAGCCTTAAGCTTCACCAGGTGCATTCCTTCCGTTACCCCTTCCACCTCCTCCTCGCTAGGAGTCTTAACCTCCTTTGCTTCAGAGATGGTATGCTCCATTGGACTTCCACCCAATGGTTGTTTTGACTGAGCATCGGGTGTCTCTTGCTTTTTGGCAATTCCTCCCTTTACTCCAGAAAAATTAGGATTCATTTCGGTCATTTTATTCCCACGAGTCCCGGGGAAATAAAGGTCCACACCAGCGGAGCCCCGTTCGCTGGTGTAAGGCTGCTTACTCAGGGAGGTCGCCAGGTATCCCTGAGGCTCCGTTAGATGCACATCTTCAATGTGCCATGCACCCCATAAGCACGGATCGCATAACACCTTAGGGTTGGATTGGAACACGTTTAGTCTCACTCCTCGGCCGAGGCCTGTCTGGCATGGGAGACCCTACCAGTAGCTACACTACCGCCAGCATAGCCCTCAGCTTCATTGGAGCCTCAATCCCCGCCGCCCGGTCTGATGGACCTACGTAAAGGCAGTGTTCCCTGGTGGGGTTCTCACTCTATATACAGACAAATGCGAGTGCATTTTTTCTCATATACCGTTTTCATCCATTTCTCGTTGGTGTATTATATGTAAACGTATATATGTACAAACAAAACCTCGTACAATATATATATATATATATATATATGTGTGTGTGTGTGTTTTCTTTTGTGGTTTTCCACTCTACCTCGGGACGGGGACAGAGAAGGTATATTTGAGATGAAGTGTACTAGTATTTGGGTGGAGATAGAGTGGGAAACCATTTAGGGAAAATAACGTCCCCGGTATTTTTAATATATATGCACACACATACATAGCCTAACGGGTACCGAGACGTGGTGTGGAGAAACAAGCCCAGCTCTTTTTGAATATAGCTCTTCTCGTTTGCTCAGATATCTCCAGTTTCCAGGCGTTCTTCAACTACATCGACATGCGGGCTCTCTTGGAGAACTTCTGTGTGTACCATGTGAACGCCCCTGGACAGGAAGAGGGCGCCACCACTCTGCCTGAAGAGTGAGTACACGAACCCTTATATACACGGTAGGAGTGTACGGTCCAATTTTTGTGGTATTAATAATATATATCAAAACAACAGCTGCAGATCACTTGACTTGACGTATTTATATATGAAAATAGTTATAGTGACTTCTAGCTGTCAGATAAGGCTCTTCCCTATGATTATCTTACTGTAGTTCACGAACGAATATGTTAAATTGAACGATTCCTTCAACTACTAGACGAACTAGTTCACCTTTTTGAAGTGATCTACAGTAGCCCCATAGCTTCTTTGGTGCTGACTGACAGCTCACAGCTGACTTCTGACAGTCAACATTTAGGTTTATACCCAAATTTGGACCGTCAGAAGTGACAGCTGATAAACACATGTTTTTACAGATCTTATGGTCTGCGTAGGGATACATAATTTGGTCTGGTAACTTTGCCACGAGGGACGATCTCACTGAGATCTGACACAATTTCAGAATGTGTTTGTGTCGAAAAATAGTATTCCATTGAGTTGTTTGTTTTCTATGGTTATTGGAAAAGTTGGAAATTGACTCTAGAAAACCTGTAAAAGTTCGGAAATTTAAAAAAATATTTTGGCTGGGCACCCAATCTTGTTACTTTTCATGGTCCTTGGTACAATTTGTGCACACAATTACCTTTACCTAAAGATGCTTCATATTCCTGGATTAAAATGTTCACGCCTGCGCATAACATATGACACAACTCTTGGATAAACACACGTTTGCATATAGTACAAGGGGGATGGACAGGTGTATACTTAGAAAATACAAACCTACAAACTTTTACTTATAATATATATAGAGATATAAATATATTTTATATAATGATATAAGTATATTTTTTCAAAAGTGACAGCTGAGTATCACATAAGTGGAAGGCGGGG
>CABFOW010002211.1:25206-39918 GCA_902141385.1 Timema californicum
GGGGGGGGGGGGGGGGGGCGTCAAGATTGGTAACTGTTATAACTGTTCAAAGAGTTCCTTACTATCTAAATGGGAAAGTATCAAAGCTTCGATTATCTTCAGCTCAATTTTCATATAAAAGGATCTTATATGTCAGCTAGAAAAGTTTATCGCTCTACTTTCACGTATTCATACGGCAAGTCATGTGATCTGAAGCTGCCACTTAAAGTAGATAATATCCATACCGTACCTATAAAATAAAACTAATAATAAAGTAAAATGCTATCAATATTTATAACTAAATAATAAGTTTGTATTTGCTAAAAGTTTTTTTTTAAAGAAATTTTTAATTTTAGCATGGAAAGTGATAAGTTTTATTATGTTTAGTTATGAGAAAGAGCCACTCTTGCTATACCTTATCACAACTGTTTTTTTTTATTTTAATAAAATCTTCTAGAGGTTCCTATTCCCAAAATACCACGGAACTTTTTTATAAAATGAAAGTTGGATACTTAAAATCAAATTATAAGTACGGTTAAGGTGGAGGAGGAAGGGAAGGTGAGTTAAGGGCAATATTTTTGTAATTTTTGTATCTAAACTTTTTTTTTTGTCAAAATAAAAACATACAGAGTTTAATTTTCTCCACATGATGATATCAACAGTTGTTGAATATCTCTAAAAAGGTGTCTTGGAATTTAATGACAACTTATTATCTTCATTTAAAAAGTTTCTCGTTTAATGCCGCTATATTTATGACAGATATTTAACAACTGTTGAGGACACCATGTGAAGAAAATTAAACTTTTATGTTTCTTCTGGTGATTTTTTTTTGACAAAAAAAAGTCTTGCTATAAAAATTGAAAACACATTTGTTACCTTTTATCGCCTTCTCTTCCATCCCTCGTTAAATATCAAAACGTGATCGAGTGGCGTGGCTACGCTTCATACCGGGATCACGATCAACTTAACTCTAACTTAACGTAACGTCCACTTAAAAATTAACTTAACTTAAGAAAACAGATGTATGATTACGATTCACGTAATTTAACGTAACAACTCGAGCCAAACATCTTCATTCTCGAGTATTATCTGTGATTTGGACTAGTTGTACAGTGATGATCTGTGAATATTTACAGTTTTCAATCAATATAATAAATATATATTACTAACCTTTTTTGATAAATTTAGTTCCCCATTTTAGTTTAATTATTTTGTTTCAATGTCTTATCACTAGAACTTACGATAAAGAGTAAACATCGATCATAATATCAACAAATGAATTACTAAACAGCCCTGTTGACGTCACTCGCATAATTATTGGCTGGCTAGATCACGTGATACCCTTCAAGTAACGTTCACTTGACGTAAAAGACCTCCCAAGACAACTGTTACGGTAAGTTAACTGCAAGTCAACGTTAAGCTAAGTGCATCGTGATCGCTTTCCATTTAAATACACGAGGAGGTCCTTTACGTTAAGTTACGTCAAGTTAACGTTAAGTTGATCGTGATCCCGGCATTAGTCTTGTCGTGTTGCATGGAGCTAGCACTCTGTGTCACGTCACATCCTGTGCGGTGGTAGAAAGAAGAGGGGTGAGTGGGAGCTTTTGAGAGGGAGCGGGTCTAATAATGTAATCTGCAATGCAGAGTGCGAGAGAGGAAGAATAAGATTAATGTTCGGTTGGTTTTGGGAGGGGTTAGGGGAGCTTAGGAAGGTCCGCCACAAGTCGACCCTACGATAAATCTAGACGTGTACAATAGAACCAGCCCGCCTCCCTTACATGCCACCTGCACACCACTCTCCCCTCACACCTTTTTGCGTCAAAGTATTAAAAGAGCGCAGGGGCCGGATTTATGTAACTGCTTTGAAGTATTTCAGAAGCGCACAAGGTAGGTGATAGGTGCATCATAAACGCCCCATTGTTTGTAGTCTTTGAGCCCCATATGGCAACACCACTTGTCATTTCCTTCACGAATGACACAATTTCAATTTGAGCTGTATTGTGATTGCATTCTAACCAACCTAACCTAACCTAACCATGTAGTTTTGTTACTTTATTGTAATTATTAAAAACACTGCTTGGCCGAATGGTACAAGCCGTCACTCTCGTGTTAGACTGGCCTGCTGATGACGGGTAGATCGGGGTTTGAATCCCGGTTGGGTCTACTCAGGGTGGTTTTTTCCTAAATGGTTCCTTCCTCATCCCTAACCCATCAGAGTTTTTATCATATATTCGTAAAACCTGAAACGGTGATTTAAAAAAATATTGAAAGGGTTAGGGGTTTGCTTACGATACATGTTTGCCGTGTTGCCACGTTATGCATTTGTTTTGTCCCTATGCTCTCTTGATCCATATATTCGTGCGCTTTTAAATAATTATGGCGTGTTTGGGCTACATCACTTTGTAGCGCATTATGTAGAAGGATTAGTCAGTACTAATGTACCGTTACCCGGATGTACTAATCGTACATCTTTTCCCTAGAGCCTCTTACCATGACCCAATGAGATGATAGGATGATGGTAGTGAATATAACGGGATAAAGCCAATGAAGATCTTAATCCAACCTAAACCTAACTAACCACACCCCGGTGACCATGGGAATTATTCCCCTTCCGAGAAAAATCCCAGGCACCAGTTGTGGACCCGGATCCTTTATACCACGGGGCCGATTTCGTTCGCTGTTGATGCTTTCTGCTTTTTTACACCCTTTCACAACCCAAGTTCGAGCTGAGCAGGGGGTCTAGGTTCTCGAAAACATTTCAATACTGATCCGAGTCTGGTCCTTGGAGAGGGAGCAGAGAAATTAACCAGAGTGCTCGCTCAGTTCCGATTTAAACTTTGTTGTACTCTGGATTGAACGGATTCTAATGTTACTGTTTTTGGTTTCTTAGGTAGGGTTAGAGGTACATTTTTTTCAGTTAGTAACAAACCAATTTACTCCCCCGGCCCGGTTCCCCCAGAACATCGTGTCCTGGTTTTGGAGCCCCTTCTGACTCCCCAATTGAGGATGATTAGGACGTAGAATGTATTGGTTTTAAAATTTTTAAACAATATTTTACGAATTTAGCCATAAATACAACTTTTTTCTTTACTTACTACCTTATTAAATTTTAAAGTATCTTACTAGACACGTGGTCTAAATGTAGATTCGATTCCGGTGTGGGTACTGAGGGGGGTCATAAACTCTTAATTATTCATCCTTCGACGCCAGTGTCGTCAAAAGTCCTTTTATGCCTGAAACGATTTTTTTTTTCTTATTTTTACCACCCCGTATTACCACTTGTTTGGGTTCTCGCCTATATCCTAATTACGCTAATGTGTTAAGGATGAGCAAGGTTGAATTTTATAGCTGTGCCCGCATTTATTTTAGATTTGTACCCGCATTTGCGTGGAAAACTATTTTGGAGAAAACCGCTCTCGGTACAATCGACCGGGGTTCTAATCTCGAGCTCCCCGTCATCGGCAGTCAGTCTATTTTGAAAGAGCGGCTGTGAGACGAATAATGAAAGAATATAAACTAAACATTTGATTCGAATCGTGGAAAATAAGGAAATTGTTCGCTTTCACAAAACCTCTCTGTCTTGGTTTTAGAAGGGGGACGGGGGAGGGGTTGAGGTAGGCAATCCGACCTACACATGACAGCTCCGTGCTACGAATCTGCGAGGACTGCGCAGTTGAGTTCGTCTTGATTGATCCCGAAGGTCGACGCCGCATGATGGCGGAAGATCTCCGAGGAAGTAGTGGGGAAGTAGGAATAGAAAGGGGGGAACGGACGATGTGTGTCGCATGTCGAAATTACGCTGTCCCTTATTATTCGACATGCTCCACGGACCCCATCGATGATGACATCCTTTATAAATAAATAATCCCGGCCCATTGTGATGCCGACTGTGGTGATGCATTACAAGCTCGCTTGGCAGGTAACAGCAGATGCAGTAGAGCAGCTTTCCCAATCCGTGGTACGCAACATACAACTGAGGTTGTTTTCAAGCATCGCGTCTACAGTAGCCCCATGGCTTCTTTGGTGCTGACAGCTAAACACTTTGAAAAGTTACCAGACCAAATTATGTATCCCTACGCCGAACCATATGATCTGCAAAAAACACGTGTTTAGCAGTTGTCACTTCTGACAGTCAACATTTAGGTATATACCTAAAATATACCTAAATGTTGACTGTCAGAAGTGAAGTCAGCTGTGAGTTGTCAGTCAGCACCAAAGAAGCCATGGGGCTACTGTAACTATCCAAATGTACTTATTACACTAATGTGTTAGGGATGAGGATGGTTAAATTTAAAGGAAGTACGCCCGCATTTGCGTGGGGGGAGAGTGGAAACCCGTTTAGGAAGAAAACCTCTCTCCACCCGGCTGGGGTTTTAACCGCGATTACCCCTTCATTGTCAGTTCAATCTTTTGTGAGTGTGACATAAGTTGTATTAATCATACCATTTTTTTTATATATAATTGTAAGTATGACAACTAAATTAACACAGATTTTGACAAAATGTTTAGATATTTTATTCGCCTTTCTTTCTCTTCGTCCCAGTTTTGTTCAACTTAGAACCAAGGCCTTAACAAAATTTCGAGCGACCTTTTATACTTTACAACTAAACTGGTTATTTTTTATCTTTTTTTTTATGAACATCTGGACAGGGTACGTTGATTACGGGACACGCGGTAAATTTGCTTGCGACAAGTTGATTAAATTATCTGTAACGGCTAGCTGATGGATAAACTACATCACTAATTTTTAAAACTTGAATTATTTGGCTGAAAAATCTACTAAAGACAAAAAAAAATCTTTCTAACTCTATTTCCCTTTCCTTGGAATAAATAATGTTAAAAGTGGTAGTTTAATCTGATAGTATCCATTTTGCCCGCAGTCGTCTAGTTTTTAGGCCGTGTGCAAGAAAGAGAAAGAGTTGAAGTACAGGGCGAGTGAGAAATGAAGTGGGTGTTGATTGACAATCAACTAGGGTACGTTCGTGCAGACGAATCAACGTAACGTAACGTAATTTCACTACTCACTAGCCCTTCATTTCAACTCATTCTCTTGCTTGTATACGGCCTTTTATGTTTCCTTGGACAATTATTACAGTGTAAATTATTTAAATGGTTGATTTTGTAATTATTATTTTTTTGTAGTAATAACTTTCAACTTAGCTCTAACGTGCAGTCAAGCAAGTGGCTTAAAACTGAAAGAGCCCATTAATTAGATTACTAAATTTAGTATGATAGCCAAGTATTTGTTTTAAAATAAATAATTTATATATCTATCTTATACAATAATAAAAGGAAGTGTTTGTTTGTGTGCGATGCCCAGCCAAATCTACGGCACGCAGAGATCTGAAGTTTTTAACGTGGGTGGATGGAAGGGGGTCCGAATGCGCCTCGAAGCAGGATTTTTAAATTTTTAATTAACTTTTTAACTAGGCTATTTTTAACAACTGTTTTAAGGTCGGTGACCTGGCGGTCTAGGGTTAAGGTGTCAGACTTCTGTGCTGGCGGTCGGGGTTCAATCCTCGGTCCCGGCACAGATTTATCTGATTACCAAACCCTTCCTTCACCTCTGACAAGACATCTTGTGAATGTGGGGAATGCCAGGCCTCCACCGTGGTTCGGATTCCACGTTAAACTGTAGGTCCTCCATTTCATCTCACAATCACCCTACCATTACACATTAGCGTAAGTGCGTATAACCCGAACGGGTAGTAAGACGCGGTGCTAATAATAATAATAATAATAATAATAATAACTGTTTTAAGGATCATGGGTAACGCCGTGTGGGATTGCTAGTTAATACTATAACATATTTTTAGGCATGTTTATTATTTTTATTGTGACATTGACTTTTTGTTTTATTTATATTTTTTGCACTAAAATTGCAAATTTGTTAATCACAATTTGTGTTTTTTCTTAGAAGTCCTCTTTTTATTATTATAACAACTGATTAAACTTATTTTTAAAACAGCGAAATCCTTTTTTTAACTTTATTAAGCTTATATTTGAAAGAGCCTTATGAAAAACCAATTATTCTCCTCTTTTTAATCTACATTATTAAGTTTATATTTGAAGGATCCTTATCAAAACCAATCACCTCCCTCCGCCAACAACAGCCCCTGGATCCGCCCTTGTCCCTAATCACTAAGCTAACGGGCTGAACTAAATGTAAATCAAATAAGTTGTTCATTTGGGCTTGCAGGTGCGCGTGTCTTCTAATGAAATGAACACGTCATCAGGCCTCGCTAATTCATTGCCACGTTTAGACACGTTTGACGTGGTTAGTGGTTGCACACCCGTCGCGAGAATAAATGGGGAAAAAACAATATCTGACGGTTACAAAAAATTGCGTCGAGTCGTGGGATCTGAAGCCGGTACTTGAAGCAAACTATAGTACAGCCCTGGGCAAACCGCGGACAACAGAATTAAAAAATATATATTCTCATGGAAGAATTGACAAATGTTATAAAACACGCCAATGAACATTTTATAAATAGTTTTAAGCATCTCAACTTTTAAATTAACACCTGACGTTAAATTTTCATTTATTTGAGGTGTTTTTTTTAGCACCGCGTCTTACTACCCGTTCGGGTTATACGCCTAAGTACTAAATACCGCTAATTGTTTCAGTTATTTGGAAGGTTATATTTAGAGGAAGTGTACCCACATTTGCGTGGAGGTAGAGCGGAAAACAATTTGGGGAAAACCTCCTTCAATACACTCAACCTAGATTCGAACCCCGATCTCCCAGTCTTCGGCACTCTAGTCTAACACGAGAGTAGCGCTATAGACCACGCGGCCATCGTAGCGGGTTTGAGGTATTTAATGTGCACTTTATGACCTGACTTATTATATCTTCACGCGAGAATTTCTATGCCTGAGAGACAAAGGGCCTATCAATTTTTCCAGGAAAGGTATGTTCACACCCCTTTCAGGGTTCTTTTTCATGCCACAATCGTCATGGAACCGACGGCTTTACTTCTCCTCCGAAGAAAGTTGCGCTAAAGATTTGTATCTCTCAAGAAAAATGTGTCGACCCCGGTTGGGTTTGAACCCAACAACATCGGGTCTTTATCCCAAAACCACCGAAGTCGGTCTGATATTTTTTTAAATATGAAAAGTATTTTAAAAAAGGCCGCGAGTCGTGTTGAGCTCGACCGCCGAGGACGGGGAGATCGAGGTTCGAATCTCGGTCGGGTGAACTGGGGGTGGTTTTTCCTAAATGGTTTTACACTCTCCCTCCACGCAAATGCGGGTTCACTTCCTCTAATTCAACCTTCCCAATTCCCAATCCATTAGCGTAATTAGTACTTAAAGTGTATAACCCGAACGGATAGTAAGACGCGATGCTAAATAAATAAATAAAGGGATTTATCTCGTTAAGTTATGTTTTATTGGAAAGTTACTAACTTACTTATTTTTATATATTTTATTCCTTTCTTATGTTATATATTGTTATTTTGTTTTATAATAAATTGCATTTACTAAAACATTTTGTTTTGGCCCATTTTTATATTTTAATTCCAAATGTGGGCCTTTAGCCCAAAATTTGCCCCGGACTTCAATAGAATGATACACATCAGTCAAATACAATTTAAACGTTAAGTGATTACTTTAGGCGATGATTCCCCTTGATTCTCTTCAATGAATTTTTATTATATTTTTAATAAAAGTCCATACACCACATATTATGTGCCAAAAAATTTCAAATTTATTCGAGGAAGAAGCTGAAACTTCAGAAAAACAATAATTGTTTTCAACACTATTTTCTTGAGCTTTAACAATCCGATTTTTTTTAAACCACCGTTTGGGTTATTTGCTAATTACGCTAGTGGGTTAAGTAAGGATGACCCATGTTGAGTTTAGAGAAAGTGTACCCACATTTGCGTTGAGAGAAAGAGTGGGAAACCATTATGCGAAACCCAACCTTAACAAACCTAACCAGGATCGAACCACGATCTCTCCGTTATCGGCAGTCTAGTTTATTGCGAGAGTGACGCCTTCGACCAGGGATGGCGAGACTATTCCGATCAGTGTGTCATTTAAGAATTAGCTGCATTTTGAACTAGTTTAGTATGCCACTAATTATTTGGGTTTTTAATGGGTATTTCAAAATTGAAAATGTATTAATACTATTAAATGTAATGAACTACTCAAATCAAATTGTAAATATTTTAGTAATGTCTAGTATTTATTTTAAATAAGGAACATTTATTAAATTGCCAAAGTATCTTAAGGTGTGGCCGAAGGGAGCGCAAGTATTTTTACAGTTTTTATAGAGTTAAATTTTTTTGGCCTAAATAAATAAAATATTTCTCCAGTAGCAACATAGAGCTTAGTTTTCTGCACATACTAATATCAACAGCTCATGAATAACTGTCAAGGATGTCCTGGAATTTTGTCAAAAAATTTCTCTTTATTTAAAATGTTTTGACAAAATTCCAGGAAATCCTTGACAGTTATTCAAGATCTGTTGATATTAGCATGTGCAGAAAACTAAACTCTATGTTTCTACTGGAGAAATATTTGATTTATTTTGGCCAATAAAATGTAATGCCATAAAAACTGTAAAAATACTTGCGCTCCCTTCTGCAGCACTTTACTATATTAATTTCAAGAACTTAAAGAAAAAACATTGAGGGTAACAACAACCTGCATTGAAAAAAATATATAATTTATTGATAGTATATATTATGTTAAAATCAAAAACATACATAGGCCCCTACTTGTTAACATATTTGTTTGAAACATGTTGTATTTTGCTAGCCGGTTCATAACTTGTCTTCACCAGCGCACAAGATGCACTTCCAAGTACAGTTAGAGCAAAGACGATTTCTAGCCTTTGAATTCACAAAGTTCATCGAATGACTTGACTCTAGATATATTATTGACTTAAGAAATTATACAAAAAAAAAAGCCTGGCTTTAAAATGTAAACTATACATTCAACACATCATCAATGTTAGTTATACTTAATATTATTTACATTTCTATTAACATTATTTGTGGTGTTGGGGGAAGAGGGGAAAGGTGGTCAAATACCCTGGGTGCACCACTGCTTACAGCAAAAGATATGTGTAAACATCTTAGCAATAAATCAATACGTAGTGATAGAGTATTAGGTGACCTGGTGGTCTAGGGGTAAGGTGTCGGACTTCTGTGCTGGCGTCCGGGGTTTAATCCTCGGTCCCGGCACAGATTTATCTGATTACCAAACCCTTCCTTCACCTCTTACAAGACGTGTATTAATCACAACTTGTGAATGTGTGGAATGTCCAGCCTCCACCGTGGTTCGTATTCCACGCTAATCTGTAGGTCCTCCATTTCATCTCACAATCACTCTATCATTACACATTAGCGTAAGTGCGTACAACCCGAACGGTTAGTAAGACGCGGTGCTAATAATAATGATATAGTATTAATAGTCCGAAATAATCTCTCCCGTGTTAGTCATAGTTTACGCATCCAAACAGCTTCTGGAGCATAAATTCTCAAGTTGGGAGACTCGTTTGTTTCCAAGCAGCATTGTGTGAGATAAGTTAAGCTTTATAAAATAGTTTTAATTGCAACGTGAGTTGGACAATCCACCTGATTCCCTCTCACCAAGATCTGATGGACGCTTGATCGATGTATCACTTCATTTTACTCTTATTATGATTGTTTGCTTTGAGTATTGCTAAATATGTGCTTTTAATTACACTAGGCTAATTGAAGAGGATCTGTCTCTCTCTTATGCGTTCAGAAATGTGCTCATACCACTCTTAGCCCCGGCATTAATATTTACTTAAATTTCTAACCATGTAGATATCATTACAGTTTGAGGACTACTTATGTGATCTAGTGGTCATAGGTTCTGGCTACAGACCCAGAGGTCCCGGGTTTGATTCCCGGCGCGTCCAGATTATCTGGGAAGCAGTGGGTCTGGAATGGGCTGGATTCAGCCTATAGTGGATAAATAAGGAGCTACTCGAATAAAGTAGTAGTGGCTCCGGTATAGAAAGCCGAGCTTAATGGTTGGATTCATCGTTGTGCTGACCACATGACACCCTCTATCCGCAAGAGTTGGCACTAATTCGCCAAACAGTTTGGTAGCCACTCGGTAGGTATAGCCTGAATGAGGGCTAACACCATGAGGTTACTTTTATTACATTTTGAGTGTATGGTAATCATCGTTTTTGATAAATAAAAAAAGAGAGAATATGGGAGTAGAAGAGGGGGAGGGGGCTTAAAATTTCCTAAGATAGCATACAGTTAAAGGGAAATAATAAATGTTTTAGAACCACAGTTCTATATGGACACATCTTCAAATGTATCCTTTGAAATAATCCCTTGACGTTATTGGACAACGGTGGTTGAGAGTCTTCGGCCCCCAAATCTCCGTTGCAACTTTTAGAGTACACCTATTAATTTTTCTCAGAATACGCCACTGCATTGTAGGGGATATAATCAAATAGTGAATATTTTCGTTGGCATCCCTCCGAATAATTGAACTACGGCCCTCTAGTTCCTGGATCAGGATTCACGTAATTTAACTTAACAACTTGAACAAAACACGGAAAATGAATTTGAACGGTTTGAAAACAAATCTTTCACTAAAATTGATCACAATCCATTCTAGAGCTGATAAGTTTGCAAGTACTTGCAATATAAGCTTAGGCTACTGAATATACCAGATAAAATGTAACATTAAGCTACGACATTAAAGAGTTCTCTAAAAGCGGAAGAAAACTTACCAAAGAATTCATCTGCAATACCATAAACAAACAAATGAAGTACATAATTGTCGTGTTTACGTCACTCGCAACATGATTGGCTAGTTAGGACACGTGGTACCCTTCACTTAACGTTCACGTGACGTTAAAACTCACGTTCTCCCTCCTCTGAACAACTTTTGTGAACGTTAAGTTTACTGCCTCATGATGGCTTCCATTTAAAAACACGGGAACTTTTACGTTGCGTTACGTGTGAATGTTAAGTTGCTTATGATCCCAGCATAAGACTTGTGGTATAAAACTCGTTAACCATTTATTTAGCCATGAAGGGCGGACTATCAACTACAGTCACATTTTATTAAAAGCGGCCTTTTAAAAAATACTTTTTTTTTGCTCCATTGATAACATTTTTACAATATTATTTTATAGGTTTTTATAATATATCATTTCACATGCTAAGGTAATACGTGAACGTAGATCCAGGGACTTTTCTAGCTATCAGAGAAGATCCATCTTATGAAAATTAGACTGTAGCTAAAAAAATGATTAGAGAAGAGATTACACAGTTGTCCGTATCAACCTCTTTTTTTTCCTTTCTTTTATATAAGATAAAGGTAACATGAATAATCAAAAAATGAGAATTTATTTTCTCCTTAAATCAATTCTGAAGTATGACCTAGTTCTCATGGGGGCTTTGTAAATGATTATTATTAATGTTCCGGCCGAATAATGCAACAAAGCATACCATTTCTATCCAAGAGGAAAATTTTGTAAAGCAGGGACAGACATTGATTCATTCAAATTGAAACAAAATCTCGAAAGAAAGAAAAAGGAATGCTGAGTAAAAGAATTTTAATGGAATTGTGTTGGGGAAAATTGTAAAGCTCAGAATTTTCTTGAACATAATTATAAAACTTTTGAATTCTCTGATGAATATTTGATTTAGTTGTGGATGCTCTTAATGGGGGCTACCTAGGTAACTGTTAAGTTAACAATATATGGGTTTTGAATTTACTGGAACTATCACAAAACTATTTTCTCTATGACCCGATTTATAAATAGATATAGTAGTAGTAGTAGTAGTAGTAGTAGTAGATATAGTTTAAAAGATGGAACTTTCCTTTCTGAAAAGTCAAATAAAACAGGCATTTAGATATGATTGATCAACCAAAATAATTACGTGTGTTTTTATACTTTTCAGGGCGAAAAATGTCAACCTTCAAACTATGCTTACAAATATATACATAAAAGTTGAAATTTTCTTCTCTGGTGAGCACATAGTATTTTGGCTGGTCATTTAGACCTAAATGTCCGGGAAACGAAATAAAACTAGTAAATGAGCATAGAATGGATTTTTGTGATTCGATTGATTATACTTAAAAAGACGGATAGGGTGTCATAACATTAATTGTATTGGCATTTGTATTTTCCTCCTCGCTTGTTTGTTCTCCTTCTTACTATGGACAGCTCCACACAGTAATGGTATGGGGCCACTTGGTTTCTGTCATCTATGAATATTCCTCTTGACCATTCTAGTGCCTAATGGTCGCAATAACCAACCTAAGTCCAATTTTCATACAACTAGACATAGACATAGACATAGACTGACAACTAGAAAAAAGATGGATCTACTGTCACGTATTCATACGTAAAGTTATATGACCTTCAGCTGTCACCTTTGATAGATAGTATCAATACTTATAAAATGTTATCAAATATGGCCGCAAAAATGTGTTTGTGTTTTCTCTAAGGCCCTTCCTAAGAAACTTGGACTCTAGCTAGCTACCTCGATACCAAAGTGTTATTTTCAAAAATCCCCGTGAAACCATTTTGTAGTTTAATTTGTAGAACTTCAACAAAACCAGTACTCGTTTGTTTCATTATTTTTATTTCACAGTTAATATCCTGAACAGTTCAGCAACACCTGAAGTACGAGTTACATTACATTGAAATGATAGTACAATGGAATCTTGAGCAGGACTGTCTCCCTTGAGAGAACTGATATAGTACAATGGAATCTTGAGCAGGACTGTCTCCCTTGAGAGAACTGAGGCAACTGTATTGATAGTACTATTTTAAAAGCAATCGGGGGCAGGGTTGAACTCGCGTCCCGCCCGCGCGGACGTCAGAGGAAACACAGTAACTGACCTTCCCTCTATCGTCAACACGGCGGGCTCGCAGTTCAACCACGCGGGTAATACGTAGAGTGTGACGTCACACTCTACACCTGACTTTTTCAGTATGCGAGTCAAACAGTTTGTAACTGTATGGAATTTTCTGTGTATCTAATTACTTATTTAGGTTAATTAAACAAAACTTGCAATAAAGATTTATTCTAACTGTAACCTTTGTAATATAATTAGGATATTATAAGTTTATTGATGTTACTAACTCATAAAATACATTTTTTAAAGTTGTAAAATTGTTGCACAAAGGTTAGTTTTAATTGCAACGTGAGTATGTAAATCAAATGATAATATATTATTAGTTGATTCTGACATCTTTAACTCAGACTGTAACCTGTCTCCTTACAGAGCTTAGGTCCTTACGGGGTTGATTCACAGCACGTCCGAAAAATTAATTTTATCGTTGGTGGAATTGGAGTTTCTTCTTTCATGCTGTTGAATTAAGGTCATTCGACAATTTTTATCACAGATTATTATTTTTTAGTTTATAACATCTTTGCAGGGAGTTTAACAAAGAGGGGTTATCTTGGAAAATATAGAAAGTATCAATGTATCTTTCAGCTCATTCCAGCAACACCAGATAAAGAACTGCTTCACCTGGATGTGTTTGGATTATCTGACCCTCAGACTCGGCCGGCCATATCATGTTCCGCTAGTCCATGTTGTATCTACTATCGGTACAGTCAAAACAAGAAATTGCATGAAATATACATTTAAAATCTATATTTGCAATGCCCAATGTGAACACATTAATAAAATTAACGAATAACGATTGGTTAATAAACCAAATTAATTCTAAATAACGACATAGAACAATATTTTGATTAAAAGTTATGTAATTGTACCACTTTTAAACTGCTTATACATTACAAATTATGTTTTTGTAATATATTATAAATATTTCATTGTGTAGGCTATACCTCATATGAATGTCTAGTTATAATAAATTTCAGCCTCATACATTAACTACTTTACCTCAACAATGATATCCAAAAAGCATAAAATAGCAAGTTTGACCCCTTATAACTTGTGAACTGTAATGATTTGAAATCATTATTAGTTTATAGCTTATAACTCTAGAATTGTTAAAATTGTTTAATACAATTTTAACTGTCGAATGAGCTTAACGGCCATCAGGGATCGTTTGTAACTTGTGTTTTGTTATAATAATAATAATAATAATAATAATAATAATAATAATAATACTTAGCACCGCGTCTTACTACCCGTTCGGATTATACGCTTAAGTACTAATTACGCTGATAGGCTAGGAATTGGGAGGAAGTGAACCCGCATTTGCGTTGAGGGAGAGTGGAAAACTACCCCCAGTCTGCCCGATCGAAATTTGAACCTCGAACTCCCCGTCCTAGGCAGTTTAGCTCAACACGAAACTAGCGTGTTAGCTAACTACGCCATCGAGGTGGGTTGTTCTGATATAATCAGTCTGTTTAGAAATCTCACTTTTTTTTAAACATAGTCAAATATTTTACTAATTAAAAAGGCACTTCTAAACCCACAGTTTTGGGTTTATAATTACATGTTATAGCAATACACTGCCTACAAACCAGCCTAATATAATACTATACACAGCCTAAGCTCCTAGATTTTTATTATAAAGCAGGGTGGATCCTATCAAAGTCTAGTTTCAACAGTGGGTATCAAACCCGGTCCCTTTAGAATTGTTTTCAATAACACAAACCACAGAGCATTAAAGAACAACGAATCTTTATAGGCGTGTGTAAGGTTGCGTGTTTGTTTCTAACATGAAACCTCAAGTATTTCTTAACGTGGTATTATTTGGAAAGGGGGGGGTGGCGGGAAGGGGGCTGAATCTATCTG
>CABFOW010002211.1:39924-110333 GCA_902141385.1 Timema californicum
GGGAAGGGGGCTGAATCTATCTGAGCTGACGGAGCTACTGGGACCGATCGAATCTCGTGAGCAGGGGCAGAAATGGAATGACGTTGAGTTTTAGTTGCGGGGACGATGGTTAGCTGCGCCACCCTACAAGAGCGGTTTGAGGAGTCGCTGGCGCATATTCCTAGTTTTTATTTTATTTTATTTTGCACCGCGTCTTACTTTCCGTTCGCGTTATACACTTGAGCACTAATTACGCTAATGGGCTAGAAACTGAGAAGGTTGAATATAGAGGGAGTGGACCGGCATTTGCGTGGAGAGAGAGTGAAAACCCATTTGAGAAATTCTAAACATTTTTAGAAATATTTTCACTTTGTTGTTTTCTTTAATTCTAATTTTAATTGATTTACTACCGGTGACCTGGTGGTCCACGGGTAAGGTGTCAGACTTCTGTGCTGGCGGCCGGGGTTCAATCCTCGGTCCCGGCACAGATTTATCTGATTGCCAAACCCTTACTTCACCTCTGACAAGACATCTTGTGAATGTGGGGAATGCCAGGCCTCCACCGCGGTTCTGATTCCACGTTAAACTGTAGGTCCTTCATTTCATCTCACAATCACCCTACCATTACACATTAGCGTAAGTGGGTATAACCCGAACGGGTAGTAAGACGCTGTGATTATAATAATAATAATTTATTTACTGTATTTTCATATATTTTTTTTACTGTGCATTTATTATTGTTTTTAACCTCTAATTTTTTTTAATCAAGCTTTATTTCTTTCCTATTCCTTGACAATGGAAAATGTCCAACTAAACCATCTTAACATGATAAAAAGAGAAACTCATTTTTCCGTTGCCGTCTCGTGATAGTTGGTGTATACTGGCCAGCCCTGATATCACCTTCCCCGGAAGTCGGTAGTCTCGTGTTAGCAATACCCCCTTGAGCTAACCACAGCGAGGGTTGGGTTGCATTGACCACACAACCTCTCCTCTAGCCTTCATTATGTAATGGTCATTGAACACCTCTGTTGTTGTATTTTACCAGTTTTAGTCTGCTGCTAGTGATTACTAAAATAATTAAACTTGATACCTTTGATAATGGATCTTCTGCTATGTCAGTCTATAAATGAACACACAGGCATAACTAATGTTGAGGGGAAAGGGGCGGGGTTTTGGCACCCAGCACAAATTTTTAACACTGAGCATTTTATTACAGTAAATTTGTTATTGCTAATTAGTATACATTAGCCATTTATGAAGGGGTTGGGGTCAGAGTCGAAGGTTTGGTGTACCGACTCCGCAACCGTGGTTTTAAACCCCAAGTCATTAGGAGGTGAGGTGACCCCCCTCGGTAAATGTTTGAAAATTGAATACCCCTAGAAGATATTTGTAATGGTCCTTCAGAGTTTTTTTAATGTTGGAATGTCCCTAGAAGTTATTTGAAGTGATCTTCCCGTAGCTTTTTTTTTTTTTAATTAGATGTATTCAGAAGATATTTATCGTGGGCTTCCTCTAGCAATTTTGGAAAATTGGAAGCTTCTAGAAGCTATTTGAAATTTGATACAGGGCAATTTTTTTAAGCTCAATGTTTGAGAATATCCTAAGGGAGGGATGTAAAACTAGAGAGGGGGCAGTTTATTCTAGTCAAGGGATAAGGGGGGGACAAATTCTGTAATGATATTGATTTGGATTACTATAAATTATATAAAAAGTCATGGATGAAGGTAATTTTTCTTTAAAGTAATATATGTAGAGTATGCTTTTATGATTCATCCATGAAGAAACACGCGCATTTAAGAAATAATAGGAAAAGGATTTCACCACTAAAATATATTTTTCATACAATATTTTCTGTTAAAAGAACAACTGCGCTATTTCCTATTAAAGGAACAACTCCGCAGTATTTGGCAAAGACGCCAATTCCCTATACCAATAATAAGCTAGCCTTCACAACACCTGTCGCCAGGACTCTTTCTATTAATTAGTTTTTACACTGTTGACGAAGGGAGAAAGATGCAAGGGGTATGTC
Source organism: Timema californicum (assembly GCA_902141385.1). Classification (NCBI taxonomy): domain Eukaryota; kingdom Metazoa; phylum Arthropoda; class Insecta; order Phasmatodea; family Timematidae; genus Timema; species Timema californicum. The sequence continues at coordinate 41,933 of CABFOW010002211.1, forward strand.
ATATATAAACCGTTTGTGCGTATCAGCCAGGCATACAGGATCCAAACATCCACACCAGGGATCCATCCACACTCACAAGTCAGTCAGAGCCACACACTGGCAGTCACAGTCTAACACAGTATAAAATAACTTACATTAATATCACAAGTGTACAGTGATATAAAGCATTTAATTGGAGAATAAACCATGTGTGAATAAACAGCCATCAACAGTTCTCTTTCTTACATTTATTAATTATACTGTTCTAATTAGTGCTCGAACACGGAGCTATAGACAGCTAGCTAAACGGTATCTTTTCCGTACAGTGATGATAGGCGCTCGACCACGGATCTATAGACAACCTAAACATTATCACAGCATTATTATATCAGGGAATTAATCCGTAGTGTTTCAATCGACGCCCAATGCGTCAATACTTTTACAATTCTTTTCACGGGGATAAGTCCCATCCCCTGATATGTCACCCATTCTCGACTTAGGTTTGTACATTTTTATATACTTTTTAGTCACTTTAACTAAACAAAAGCAACGCACACAAATTAACACGCAACTCAACATTGGAATGGTATGCACATGATAAAATACTTGAATTTAAATTTGATGTGCATCACTACCCAACTTTGTTTCATGTGCCCAATATAATTTCTAGTAGATTATGGGAAACTTGGACCAAAAGAAAAGATACTAGGCAGAACCAATTATATATTTGTAACAAACGCCAGTAAGTTCCTCAGAAGAAAATTCCAGCTAGTAGGCTGGGCATGCACTATTCCTTAATTTATTATTTATCATTAATATTTTATTCTATATTATTTCATCTACTACAACTTTTTTTTAAACTTGTTTATCTAGATCTTGGACCCGGGCCTCTGGAAGTCACGGGCCTGGTACCATGATATCAACAATCACTGTCCTCTGCCCCACCTCCCTCGTGTACCCAGCTCTGGCCACAAAAGTTAAAACACGCGTTTGATTCCTGACTCACTACATTGATTTGCCTGTCTTCCCATTTGCAGAGAAGGTTGATGCATTTCTTCTTCCCTACCTTTCTTATCCCTGCCTGGTTTAAATGAGTAATTATTAATAATTTTTTATCTTTTTTTTCAGCTACATATACCCTACAATGGAGGAGCTATCGGAGCAGATCCTATTTGTAATGTCACATTATGCTCTGAGGAGTGTGATCGGATTTGGTGTTGGCGTAGGGGCCAACGTGTTAGCCAGATTTGCCTTGGCGCACCCAGAAAAGGTATATCATTATTTTTTTGTTAACGCCTAAGGGGTAGTGTAGAAGATGCGAGAAACGGTCTTTGTTTTTGTAGTTTAGTATCAAAACTTTTTTTTTGTCAAAATAAATCAAATATTGCTCCAGTAGAAACATAGGAGTTTAATTTTTTTTTCACGCGGTGATATCAACAGTTGTTTAATATCTGTCATGAACATAGCAGCATTAGATGTGAAACTTTTTAAATAAGAGAAAAGTTCTCATTAAATTCCAGTACACCTTTGACAGATATTTAAGAACTGTTGATATCACCAAATGAAGAAAATTAAACTCTTTATGTCTCTACTGGCGCACTAGCTTGATTATTTTGGCAAAAAAAGGGGGGAGATTTGCTATAAACACTGCAAAACCTTGACCTTTTCTTGTGTTCCCCATACTGCCGCCTTAATATGTGCATCACGCTAAACCGGCCAAGGTAGCTCACTGCAAACATGTTAACTGTCACGATCTTATACTTCACCTTTCTGCATCAGTGGTCACACAGTTTAAGGCTTTTGTTTAACAACAGAGTGGCTAGTGACGGGGAAGTCTAGGTTTAAACTTTGGGAGCGTGCACTGGGGAGTGGTCTTATACATGTGAGTTATCACTTTGATTTGGCCATTTATCTATTGCTTTCTATTGCAGGTGCATTTTTCTTTGTTACTATCCAAGCACTTAATCATTGAAATAAATAATTTAATAACATTGTTGACCGTTTTGATTTTTAAAAAAACTCAAATCTTTCCCTGTTAGATCAAATGGTTGTGTTGGGTAAATCTATAAAATAAATTATGATTCAGACCTACTTCTTTCATATAACTTGTATGCATTTTATATCACAAATAAAAAATTTAAAAAACTCCATGGCGTGAGCCCAGGATCAAGCTTTATCGAGCAACAAGCCACCACCTTTAGCAATAATAGTGCTAACATTTCTAGATAGATAGTGTCATGTGGTCAGCACAACAAACCCTCTGGCTGTTAATCTCTGTTTTTTAAACCAGGACCGCTATCATTTTATTCGAGTAGCTCCTCATTTGGCCTCACGAGACTAAGTTTGACCCGTTCCAGACCCACTGCTTCACAGAAAGATTCTGGAGATTGAACCCAGGACCTTTTGATATCTAGCCAGGAACTCTGACCACTAGACCACAGAGACAGTCTTATATAACAACTGAAAATACTTTACAGCTCGTTTTCTTCATCACGTTTTTTCCCCCTCACCGAGTTAATCTTGTGGTGGGCTAGTGTGTAAGTTGATCCTGTGTGTTTGTTTTCTAGGTGGAAGCACTGTGCCTAGTTAACTGTCTGTCGACTCAAGCAGGTTGGATCGAGTGGGGCTATCAGAAACTAAACTCAAGGCACCTACGGTCCAAAGGAATGACTCAAGCGGTTCTCGACTACCTCATGTGGCACCATTTTGGAAGAGTAAAAATACTTTAACTACATTTATGAAAGAAAATAATTGCTCTATATTTTATTTTTTTGCCATAATATATAAATAGTTTAGCTGAATATCAAATAACTAGAGACCCTGATTTATGATACATAAAATGATTGAATTTAGTTAAATAAAAAGGTGCATTTCAGTATAAAAAGTCTGTAAATAAAATATTTATTTTTGGTAAAAAATTATGACTGGATTTCTAAACACCTAACAAATTTAATATAATAAAAGGGTTAAAAAAAGTATCATTTAACTTTCTCAAGCATTGTTTCTTTTTATTCTTCTGTATTTGAACACAAAATGGCCGCTATAATATTTTGTCAAACATATATTTTATCAATGTTCTTTGGTTGAGGAAGGTTTGAATTTATTTTTAAAATCACATTTAAATTAACAAAATTGACCATAGTTCTTATTTGAAAGCTCAAGTTATCAATTTTGCAAAAATATTAAATTTTGTTTTATTTAAATATGTGTTTGATAGGAAGTGGACTGTATGTGGTTGCCAATCTTCATCACATAGCCACAGATGTACATTGAATGTTTATATTATACGACACACAAGGATTGCCAAAATGGCAATTATAGTGTGTTGTTCATGGCCGATAAGAGCACCAAATGCAACCCCCCCCCCTTGCACCCCTTTCGATTGGTTCGGATCTTACCACGAGACTGAGACTGGCTTGCACGCGACCCAAAATATGAACCCAAGAGTTAACCATCAAAAATGTGCACAACAGGCACCAAAACAAACATAGTTCAAAATAAAACAAAATAAAAACAATACAAATGTATACGCCCCAAACAATATGTTTTGATAGACAAATTTTGGTGTGTCTTCAAACGATCCATGAAATATTTTCACAAAAATGTGTATATATTTATGTTTTTATTAGGAGAAAAACATAGTTCACTTATATTTTATGAGCATGGAAAATTTACTAGTTTCTTTGTTTTGTATTCTCTAAAAATACAAACTCCCATATGGTATGGTTTTGACTTAGCTTTTTTGCATCAATTTCAAATGATAAACATTCATTGTGATTGATTCAGCAAAAGAAAAAAATAGTGGCAACAAAAAACTTTTTCTTGTTTAATTCACGTTTAATCAAGACTGCTTATGCTAGTGCTTGCTAATTCGGTATTCGCGGGTGCCGTGTCTTCAGATCCATTTGTGTGTGTCCTTGCAAAAGACATTTCAATTTGATCATTCAAGGTGGGGATGTAGGGCACGCAAAAAAATTTAAGTGTTTTTGCAGTTTTTCTACAGCAAAACATGTTTTGGCCAAAATAATAGAATATTACTTCATTAAAAACATAGTTTAATTTTCTCCCCATAGTGATATCTACAGTTGTTGAATATCTGTCATAATCATAGCGATTAGATGAGAAACTTTTTAAATGAAGATAAAATCTTGTCATTAAATTCCAGGACACCCTTGACAGATAGTCAACAATTTTTATTATCACCATGTGAAGAAAACTAAACTCTTGTTTGTACTGAAGAATTTTATTTTTTTATTTTGACCAAAATAAGTTTTGATATAAAAACCACAACACTGGCCTTTTCTTGACTTAGTTTTTATTATTATTCAGCACCGCATCTTACTACCCGTTCGGGTTATACGCTTTAAGTACTAGCTACACTAATGAATTAGGAATTGGGAAGGTTGAATTAGATGAAGTGAACCCGCATTTTCGTGGAGGGGGAGTGGAAAACCATTTAGGAAAAACCACTCCCAGTTCACCCGATCGAGATTCGAACCTCGATCTCCCCGTCTTCAGCAGTCGAGCTCAACACGACTAGCTCGTTAGCCAACTATGCCACCGAGGCGGGTATTGGCTTAGTTATTCCCACCTTTATGATTGTTTAATAACAGGGATATTATCTTACTCTGGGATATTAGAAATAGCCAATGAAAATGAAATGAAAATTAACTTAATCTCTTTGGGTACTGATTGGCACATTGTAAAATATGTTTAGCATTTAAAAAAAAAATCAAATTAAAACTATACCAGATATTTATTATTTTAATTGCTTAATTTTTCTTCCCTAAAATTTGGGGTGGATAAATAAAGTGCAACAGCCATGTGATTATTTTCAAATAGTAATAATTTAATTGATAACTTTTAAAAAGTGAAATCTCCTTATAAAATAAAATTTCTAGTGCCTGCCACACTCTTCTGAAGTATTGAATTTTATCCTTTAGCTCTTATGAATTAAACATGTCTCAAAATATACCTAATGCCACTAAAAGTAAACCTTTGCAAACGACCCTTATCACAGATATGTATTGAACTTAAAAACATAATATTTTCCAGGGAACAGAAGAAAGAAACCACGATTTGGCCCAAGTATATAAGTCGTACTTTGAACGTCACGTCAATCCTACCAACTTGGCTCTGTTCATCGACAGCTATGTTCGTCGTACAGACTTGAACATCACTCGAGAAATGGACCCGACTCGTCCTAGCAACACTCTTGGGATGCCAGTCATGAATATTACGGGAGCACTCAGCCCTCACGTTGACGACACTGTCACTCTCAATGGTAGATTGGATCCGAGCAGCTCCACTTGGATGAAGGCAAGGACATGCCCAGCCTCATAACTTTACTAATACTTTGCTAATATACTTTCAAAGATACTTGATATTTACAATAGGCGAGTTTTCAGGATTGAATGTGTGTAATTGTTTATGACCAAGATAATACCAAACTTTGATTCACCAATACATTATATTCTCTATTATCCGCCCTAAACGGGACCGACAGTTGGTCGGATAACCAAAACGTCGTATTTATTTTGAATGCAAAACGCAAGTGTCACTATGCAAAAAAAAAATTGTGACAAGTTTATTTCCAAGCTTTGCTTCTCTTTCCTGCTGTGGCATTTCAATAACATTACATCAACAGCAATATAAATACAGTCAACTCTCTATAACTCGTACTAAAGGAGGCAGGGGTCAGTCCGAGTTACAAAAAGTCCGTCTTAAGGTATGGCTACACGCAGCCAACCTACACCGCACGACATTTTTAGCTAGTGGCTACACGAGCCGCACCGCACTGCATTTTCTAACCATTTTTATATTCTTTATATATTGAGTTCTATTAGAAAATAAGTTTGTATTTTTATTTTTACCTGCATAGGTTTTCATCTATTTTCATAAAATTAAGCTAACTATTAATTAAGAAGAATGTTTGTTGTTCAATAAGTTGTTGTTTATAATATTGTTTATCTTGTACATAATGTTGAAAACAATGACCAGATGTGCAACGGCTGTGAAAGAAACGCCCAGTTTTACAAGTTCTGACACAGTGACTGCCATTCACTGTGAATAATCACTGGTATAAATCACTGCTCTTTTAAAATCAAGTTCACTGTGATCACCGATATCGTAAAATCACTGTTTCGCCCATCCTTACAGTGCTTAGTGGTTATCATAAAAACAAAGTTCGGAATTTTCCGAACATCTTATTTCTGGAGGTAGGTGGCTACACGGTCTGCACCGCACAGTAAAAATGTGGTGCGGCTTCGTGTGGCCGGTCCTTTATTGAGGGTAAATAAAGTTGTGTCTGAGTAATGAAAACTAATACTACATCTAAAGTAATATAATACTTTAATATGCCGAGCTAAACAATATATATTAGATAAGACTCATACACAAATAACACAGCCAGGTACTGGAGTGGAAAAAATTGAAATTACGATAGACCTATAGTACTTATAAATTATCTATATATTAAGGGGTAGTAGTGCTGTGTTGTAAGATCTCTGCTAACCCTGTTCATTACACTACTTCTATAATATTTTCAGCCTTAAAGCATATGGCTGGCATGTTACTAAATAATTATTATTTTTTGAAAATTTTGCCCAAATTATCCGAAGTTTAAGTTATTGAGAGTTGACTGTATACGTGAATACGTTGCACAACAATGTAAATAGCAAGCTATATGGATTGTCGGGACTTCTGTACTTTCTTTGTCCAAAATAATTAGCTAGGTCTTTACCAATGAATTGAGAGCTATGCGCCTATTTTAAAACAGCAATTTAAAGGTTTATAAATAGCTTAACCTTTTTATTTATTTTTTATTGAATCTTAAAACTGTACAGGCTATCTGAATTTAACTACACTAATGAGGTGAAGATTATTAAGATATAATTTGTAGGAAATGTATTTGCATTTGCATGGAGAGAAGGTAAGAAACAATTTTATAAAACCATCTTCTGTACATCCGGCCAACATTTAAACTTTAACCTTCCCGTCATCAGCAAACCAGACCAGACAAAAATAAAGTTTAGTAAACTTCACTAGTCTTAGGTTAAAGTGCTCACTTCAGGACCCGATGTATGTGGATTCAAAGCCAGCCAGGGTTAACGGATATTTCTTGTTGATTCAAAGCCAGCCAGGGTTAACGGATATTTCTTGTTGATTCAAACCTAGAGGGGTCTGATTGATATTTCTTGAGTGATAAAAATCCTAACACACTTCCCTTCTGAAGGCAAGTATAGTCATCAATCCCATATCACTTGTGACGTGTATAATAAACCCGGACAGTGTGTGGAAATACCTTTCCGGCAAAATTGGTCAGCCTTTTCTCTCTTGCACATAGAAATTCTCATGTGCTTACGTAGTACTTGTCAACTAAGTCAACTTTATTATATTTTTGAAGGGAAAATTAAAACTCAATTCATTACAAAATACCTTATCCTTTTCAAAGTAAATTAAGAAGTATATAATGCTGGGATAATTTATATCATGAAGTTGTAAATAGAACTATAAAAAACACGCTGAAGATTTGTTTACAAGGTGAAATATTCCCATGAATGGGCACGCAGATAAAGGTGTCAGTGTCATTCTATCTAGTTTAGGAAATTCAGGATTTGAGGCCAGGCCCGGTGTAATGAGGTGGTTAGTACTTTCCACTCTGCCTTCAAACAAATGTAGGAATATTTCCTCTAAACTTTACCTTCCGCTTACCTTCTTCATTAAAATAAGTTTGTGGAAAGTTTGGACAGGTATTACTATCATATTCTTTAAATTGAAAAATGACACCTGTACATGGGATCGAACCTGGGACCTTTGGATTAATATGCCGATGCTCTAACCAGTGAGCTATCTAGGATAATTCTTCACTCATATTTCAAGGCACAGTCTGTGATTGACGCGCAGAAATTGTCAGCTACATATGCGTGATCATTCAAAATCACGAGCTATCAGATAACACAGCCTCCTTTGACTCTGGAGGCTCAATTTAAGGAATTTGATATTTAGATGCGGCTATACTCGTAGTAAACAAATAAAATATCTTGGCTATTTAGTTAATCCATAAGGTATTAAGGTGTTGTGCATGGAAAACAATAGTCAAATTGCCCGCCTTTGTGGCGTAGTTAGATAACACGCTGGTTTGGTGTTGAGCTAAACTGCCGAGGACAGGGAGATCGAGGTTCAATCTCGGTCTGGTAAACTGGGGGTGGTTTTGCCTAAATGGTTTTCCACTCTCCCTCCACACAAATGTGGGTTCACTTACTCTAAATTCAACCTTCCAAATTCCTAACCCACTATAGTAATTAGTACTTGAGCGTATAACTCGAATGGTAAGACACGGTGCTAAATAAATAATAGTGAAATTAGTGTTCAGTATTATTATATAAATTTTGGGGTATTATTTCAGATCCAAGACTGCGGCATGGTTCTTGAAGAACAGCCTGGCAAAGTTAGTGAAGCGTTTAGACTCTTCCTGCAAGGCCAAGGCTATGGTAAGTGATTGCACTTGTCGAAATAGCAAACAAGTAAACCTTATTAATGTCTCGAATAGGTTAACATACTCACTAAATCTCATTCAATCCAAACATTAGCCTTTAAACTTTGTTAACAAAAACTAATCAAAATTAGTTCTTTGTTGGTTGTTACGCTTTAATATTATGAGGAGTATATGTGATAATAATTTGTATTATATAATATTTTTTATTTAATAATAATTTTTAGGTTGGTACCCAAAAAAAGGCTAGGCCCTATAGTATTGTGAAATTAAAATATATATTCTACAAGATATCGTTTTCTTCATCATTTTACTGGATTATTTCTAAAATGGTTCCTATAGTTCCTTGAGGAATTCACGTTTCGTTTTTGAATTTGATGTATTCACATTTCGAAAAATTATTTAATTACAATTTTAATGTAAAAAATTAAATAAAACTAATATGTCAAGGCAAGAATATTGTTTAAAATGCTACACTTTCAGGATTTACTTTGGTTATGGTGACATTTACCATAGTTTTAATTCTGTTTATGAGTCAAATATTAATTATAACCATCTTGAAACAAATATTCTTTCACTCACTTGTATTTCATTGATAAAAACATCATTAGATTTTGTTTTGTGATGTTTAGGTTTTCACCACGTTAGGCGATGTCACATTTGTTCTGGCACCATACACTTAGTTCTCGGCATCACACCTAAACGTGTTAGGTGAAAGCTTTGTAGCAACAGTTGAAACATCGCTAAATGTGGTGCCGACCTAGCTCACAACAAGTAGGAGAACCTACCAATTTTTGATATTCAAAAACTGAAAATTGGTCAACTATTTATATTTAGATGCACATATATACTTTTTTCAACATTAATTTTTGACATTGAATATACATATCATTTTAATACATAAAAGACTACTTTGGTAACATATACCTATACTAAACATCATTAAAAAAATGTAGATGTTTTATTGTTCCAATTTGTTTTGTAATATTTGACAAAATAACAACTAATTTTCGCATGAGCTTTGTTATGAAAAACCACCAAAGATACTCACAGCATCAACTGCAATGAATTTTAATAAAAGAGTGTGTTGCATTATAACAAGTATCTTGTTTGATTTTGTTACTTAGTAGCTTGTATGATTCCCCTATATTTTCATATCTAATTTGTATTGGCTGAATATTATTGTAAACAAAATGTAATGGTGTGTGGGAGTAAAGTCAACTTCATTTCAAAATTATAAACTAATTTGCTTTTCATTTTCCCTAATTAGACTTTTACTGGTGTTCCATTTTGCCTCTGAATAAGTTGTATTCATTTAAATTATATCAAAACTGTATCAACCAATAAAATGTTAATTGTGTCTTTCTCTAAAGAGTTTGATTTAAATAGAGTATTATTATTATTATTATTGAACTAAAACAATTGTTTACATGCATTAATAATAATTTAAAGGTATTTAGTTAAAAAATATTTTCAAACTTTGAAAATACCTGTTTGTCCTTGTATTTTTACTTATGGTCCATAACATTTGCTATCGGTGTCTTATCATTCGGCCAATGATAGTTGTGGCATTAGGGGAAAATACATCTTAATCCGAAGGAATTCATGCTATAAAGAGGAAATAAATGGCAAAGCATTGCCACTTTAACTGAAAACTATCAGACGTATACGAGAACAAATGATTCACATTTTATGTAGATTGGGGGCCTAAACTACAAAGAACTTAATCTCAAACATTTTAAATAGTATATTAAAGTGTTTTGAATCTCAAATATTGTAGGATTATATAATCAACATTCTAAAATGATACATACCATGTATAGTTCTTTAAATAAGTATTATTTGTGTATACAATATTTACTCTATAGTTAATGTACAATGAAGAAATAGTAGAGTATATATACATTAATTATATTCACAAGAAGATGTGCAGTATTTCTGCACAAATCTACCCAACCTGAAGCTTTGTAAAATAGCTGAATTTAATTATATTAGAGTCAAACCAGCTTTTAACAAATATTTTGAGCCTCTGCACCGCTGTAAAATTATCTACTCCCATTGTTTAAAAAACTGCTTATAGGAAACTTTTTAGTTGTGATTTTGGATTTAATGGACATAGTTGGAGTTTTAGTACTGGTAAGAGAATAAAACATATTTTAAACCATCACAAAAGCTTTCATGTACAATTTAGTTCAAATTTAAGATTGACTAGATCTTTAAATTCTAAATTTAAAAACCACATTTTTAACTTATGTAGATTGGAGGCTATCAACCTAATCTTAAAATAGGCACCATATTAGGTTACATCAAGAGTTTCCTGTATATAGCCCCCGCCTCTCCCATACTTTTTATTATCTACCAAAGGGGTGTAAATCTAAGACCGTTTGGTTTGGTTTTGTTAAAAGGGCTCATTTCTATCTATGATCATTTATCGTCAATCTTATGATTGGCTAGCTGCAGCCCTCAACTGCTTTCTGTCCTAAGCAAAGTCTTTTTCATCTTTGTAATTGTTCTCGTCAACATATTCCACTCTCCGATTCATGTATCCCATAATAACAAATTTAAAAAATAATAATAATAGCGGCTTTAAAATTACAACCCTATGCACCAAGTTTTCACTGTAGATATTTTAAAACTCTTTTATTTGCCTTAAATTAAACATTGAAAAGAGGGTAAAATGCAAGGCCTACACACTTACCAGAAAATTGTAGAGCTCAAAGTTCACAATTAAAAACACAACAGACCACATAATCACATGTTTTTGATTATAAACTATTGAGGCTTACAATTTTCTGGGTAATTGTTTAGGCCTCTTCAATGTTTAATCCAAGCCAGCTGTTTGGTGCCATTTTTCCTTTGATTATTCATATCAAGTTGACTATGTCTATAAAAAAATATTTTGTTACAAAAAAAAATTGCATCAAAGCACTGATTGGCCATTATTGTATTTTCATTGTTACCATACCATTTTTGGAGATTGATCACATGGTATGTATGGCCTATTATTGAAATCTTATTAGCATACTAGGCCTACATGTTGTTTTTAGTTGATTTTTATGGTAGATTTTTTGTTTTTAGATAACTATAGATTTTTTAGAAATCTCATTTTTTAGACTCCACAAGCAAAATCACCCCATTCGACACTGTTTGTTTCACTAATTTGTTGCGTAGCTTTATGACCAAGGACACATTATATATATATAAATAATCTATGGTATTATTGAATTCATACATACCTTCCCAGATGTTTTGCAATACAGTACTTAGGGCAGTGTGCAAGAATGATGCTAAGTGCGGTTCAAGTACCACTCAAGCACAAGTAAAGTTGACAAAAGTCCAAGTTTGCAATACAGTACTTAGGGAAGTATGCACGAATGATGCTAAGCACATCTAAAGTACCACTCAAGCACAAGTAAAGTCGACAAAAGTCCAAGTTAAGTCTCACATGCCTTGCTAGAACATCACTAGGAAATAAAATTCTCTTCATCCACTGCCTTCTGTAATAATGATGAAGTTAGCAAAACTGATTATAAACAAATAAAGATTGGTTAAAATGCTAACAAAGGTGAAAAACACGATTTCCAATGTGCAAGAACGAGTATTTATTTGAACAAGTAACAAATCATACAATTATAAAAGATATAAAAACCAAAGATTTAGCTATAGCATTGAAGAAAAGATTGTGGGAAGAAATAACCAGGAATGTAAACTTTACCTGTAATTTCCAAGAAGTTGGTTTGGTTTGACCATTATATCATTTCTAAGGCCTTTCATTTGGATTTATTATTTTATATTATACCAATGTATAATAATTGAGTAGTTGGCTTATCAAAATCTAGATCCACCATATTCTGTCGCAAAAACAAAGCCAATATCAAAATATGTATCGTCTCAATAATCCATGTGTGCTGCGCCATCTTGAGGAAATATCACCAAAGTATGAGCCGAGTACAGTCGAAGCCTGCTCAAGATCAGACTTTAGTGTGACTTCTCTGCAACTAACTTTACTCTGCCATTTCTTGGAATTGAGCCACTCGCCCATCATAGCAAGCAAATCCACACATCTTCCACTTTGCCTGTACTTTGGCCTTGCTTAGCATTTTCTTGCATACAGCCCTTAATTTTAAAATGATGAAGAGACACACTGAAATTAAAGTACAAGCTAATTCAATTTTATAACAACAAAATAAAGTTGTCCTGTATTACAGTTTTTAGAGTTTGAATTCCGTTAAGGAATATACTAAGATCAATACGTTAATGTTTTTCGTCTCATCGGGCCTGAAAGTTATGTTGCAGTTTTACACACACAACAAAAGATGAAAAAAATTACTTGATTGATGTTAGTAAAGAAATTCATTATCTGAATTTGAAAATGATAAATGTGATAGGAAAAGAAGTTTATGGTTTCTTATTTCCTTTCTATACCTATCCGAACTATTTGAGACCAAGACCTATTTGGATTACAATTACAAGATTTTTAAAGTAACCAAACTCTTTCCTACAATGTAAATTAGAAATTCACTGTAAGGTCTAATGGGCGTTTTTGCGTGATTGTTATTCACCAGCTGATGCGATGTTCATGAGACGGTGGCGAAATATTGTGTCAGCCAACAGGTTCACTTCGTTATGACAAAAGAGACTTACTGATTTAATGAACATGCCAAATAAATAAATAATTGTTGTAAGCGTTCTAGAATGTTATTTTCATCATTTTTTAAAGCAAAACAAACTGAGTGAATTTATACATTGTTTCATTTTGCTACTTTGTACTTTTACAATAAATTTTGTTTTAAAATTAAATTTGTATTTTCTTCCACTTTTGTTTGGATTAACCAGATTTCTGGATTAGCGTAGTTCGGATTAACGACTTTACTAAATAATGCGAAAAGTTGCCTTACGTTTGGATTAAATACATTGAAAGGTGACTAGGTGAGTAGGTTGACCAATAAATTAATATTAGATCCACGCAAACTGTATCATAAACCAAATTAATCAATTGAGTCAAATTTAACACCTTCATTAGAGGAACACCAGCCTTTCACTTTTCTATACTGTCTGACAACAAGAAACACCAAAGTAAAAAAAAATAATTATATTCTGAGGAAACCCACCCCCTTAAAGGGAGAGGGTCTAAAAACTCTCTCTGGGGTAATTTCTTTGAACATTTCGAGCCTTAAGAAGTTATTAGAGGGGTTTTACCCCCTTAATTTTCTTCTCAACTGTCTCGGTTTTTTCTTATCTAAACATTTTCCTCTTCTATAACACCCATTTTATAAGTTTTGAGACAGCAAAAAAACTGACCTCTAACTGACCTTTGGCTTATCTCCAAATGGGTTTAGCTTTGTGTAGCGTTATTGTCACTCTCTGGACCTTGAGTTTTCCTGGTGGTAGTGGTATATACCTCATTCTCTATTATCCTTTCCATTTTACCCAAAAATAAAACTACCATATTTCTTCAATTCTAAGACACCATAAATTGCAAGATACACCTTAAATCTTAGGTATCAACAATAGAATAGAAGCTTTTATTCCAAGAAAATTAATGAAAATAAAATGTTAAAGTACTTCATTCATCAGTAGATATGTTATTCATCTCTCTTCTGAATCAATATCCGAGTCTGCTTTACATTCAAAGTCTGATTTTTCTGATTCGTCTTGATCATCTTTTGAACCATCGAGAACGTTGGTCGAAAAATAACTCCGATTCCAAGACACACCTCATTCTTATAGATATTTAAATGGGGAAATAAGTGTGTCTTAGAATCTAAGAAATACTGTAATAAAAAGCACACTATCACCCTTTTGAAGTGTGAAAAATAATTTGAAACAAATTTAGTGGACTTACACTAGCTTCCAGTTTTTATAATCTTTATATAATATTAAAAGGTAAATACTAAACTATCCATATTTTAACATGCTTTTTCACTTATGAGGGAATATAAACTTAGATAAACACATTTTTTTAGGAAGTATCTTGAATCAAACTAGTGTCCCCTTTAGATTTAACTATTTTTTTATACTCATTCAAACTTAAAATATATATAGGCTTATGTTAAATATTAGATATATAAATGTTATTAAAAACTGCCTCTTGAAACTAGTATACAATATTCCATAGTAGGATGAATATTAAGACATTAAAAATTTCAAAATACATATTAACAGGTGTTAGCTATTTTTTCTTCTTTTTTATGGTAATTTTTTATGCTATTATACTAGGAGAAATACTATATACCTATTATATATGACGAAATAAAAACATATTTTACACTTTATACTGCACTAACTGGATAAAATATTAATAGTTGACTGCAAATAAAATCTGGCATCGCACTTAATCCCTTGGAATGAGTTTAATCCTATTTAAGCTCTTAAAGAGGGGAGTTTAAAAGACAACCTACAAAATCGATAAAAAGGAATATAGTCAAAAAAAATAGATGAGAATATTTCCTGTAGATTTTTGCTTAAATAAAATGGTTTAACTCAAAAATGATGGGGATATTTCCTGTGGATTTTTGCTTAAATAAAGTGGTTTAACTCAAAAAATGATGGGGAGATTCCCTATTAAACAAAATATAATATGCAATTAAAAGAAAATACATTTTCTCTGATACTGTGAACTTATTTGATTGGGAAGTAACAACCAATATAACTAGATTGTCCGTTGATAATGAAACTGAAATAATAAATAATTGAATATTATTTATATTTAAAGATCTTGCAAATTTGGTTATTGGAACATTTAAAAAAATAATAACTTTCAAACAAAAAGGATATTTCAGCGCCATGGTTCACAAATAAATTCAAACTAAACAAGCAAACACAATGCAAAAAATATACTAAGTTTTTTTATCAAAGACCGATAAATTAATTTAAAAAATTCAATCGAGGAACCCCACTTAAACCTCACAGCCAGTCACCAACTTGCCCAAAAGTTAGCCGCCTTCCAATTTTTTAGTATTCATTGGTCCTTTTCATTCTGTTTACCATTATTGATCAATTTATTTGCAGACTTCATAATGCTCGTGTAATACAATGAAGTTTTCTTTGCATATAAATATTTAACAATTTCCTTGATATATTTAAAAACTATATATCATATATTTTTTAATAAGTATATTTTTGCAGAGCTTAAACATATAGGCGTATTGTTTTTGATTGAAAAATTGCTTTGCATTATTTTTTGCCACTAGTGCATTTTGTAATATAATTTTTTTTAGTCAAGCTCATGCATACACTTTTTTTTCTTTTTGTTTTTCTTTTTTGTTCCTTTAAAGCTGTGAATCTAAAGCGGAAATCGATGGCGTCTGCTGCAGGAGAAGGTAAATGAACGTTAATAAAAACTGTGTATGAACCTCGGGCAGGATTGCATTGTTCAATGTAAGTGTTTAGCTTTTTTTGCTCAGTGTTACTGTCTTGTGGCATGTTAAAGAAGCTCCTTTTGTATCAATACTGCCTGCTTTCTTGTACTTTCGGTTTTAACTACCTATCTGTAAACTTATCTGTAAAAACATAATTACAACAAAAAAATTGCATGATTATTTTGTTTAGGATGGTAAAAAAAACATATTTTCAGTGTAGAAAACTGTGATTAAATTTCTTAGTAATATTGTTTTTGGTACTAAATATGTTTATTTCAGTAATGTTCATTATAGTTGTAATAAGGAGATATATGAAATTATAATATAAGGAATGTATTTAGATGTTACAAGATGTTACATTTACTTAAATTGATTGGTACAACTTCTTTGGTCAATTAAATCAAGATAAAAATAAGAAACATAATGAGCAAGATTATTTATTCAAGGAAAGACCTAATTTATCATGAATTATGAAGTAAATTAAAACAGGTACAATAACACTTCTAAAAAGTCATCAGTAAGATTGTACAATAATAATGTTCTGGAATTATTAAATTAACAGATAAACAAGGAAAGAATAATCTGTGATGATTAAAATATTTTAAATAATAACAGGTTAGAGGATTGGCTGATAAACAAATTGAGTAGTGGATAAATTGGCAATTTGACCAGATTGGAGTTATTAATACCTTAAAAACATTAACAGAGACAATTAATAAATTTTAATAACGTTGACTAAAAGCTATATGAAAGGTATGACTTATCAAAAATAATATGTTTTGATTTATTACAAATACAAGATAATATAAATAAGTTCAAATTGATTAATTTGAAAGAAGTGTAACAAAAGTAAAAATTAATGTCTTAAAAAGTTTGTAATAAAGTGACGTTCTTTATCTGTTTGGTTTTAATTCCCCCCTTATATAGTGTTGCTAATCTTGGCTGGGTGACAACATTTTTCGCCGATTATGCCATCCTCGGGTCTGAGGTAAAACCAGTGCAAAAATAATAAATATTTAAGTTATGATAAAGAAATATTATGAAATAAAGAGACACTAACCAAAATCTGACATTTGAATGGTTGATTAAGTTATAAAAATGTGAAATTAAAAGTTAGATGTTTATCAAGTTAAATATTAGGAAAACACCTAAACTATTGAGCTTACCTTCAAAGTGGGACTAGGATGTTATTCCTGATGTTAACACAGTTCAATAGATTTACGTGCAAGAAATTGTTAATTTTATACATTTTGTGATGAGTGTTCTAGAATGGACTAAGTGACCAACGTAAAAATATGGGAATGTTACTATATGAGATGTCGCTAGTGTGTCGGTTGGTTTTAAAACCAAATAGATATGGAACGTCACTTTATTACAAACTTTTAGGACATTAATTTTTATTTGTGTTAGACTTCTTTCGTATTAATCAATTTGTACTTATTTATACTATCGTGTATTTGTAATAAGTCAAAACCGAGTACAAGTATAACCTGGGTGAGACACATTCGTTGATTTTCAATTAAATGTCCTAAAGTATTCTATTATCTTGATACTTAACACAAGCAAAATTATACAAACAATTGACTTGAATAACAAGTTTGTACTATTAGATTGTTTATACATATTTTAATGTGTTCATGTTGATATTTTATAGTGTTGTCTTTTTTCACATGTGTAAGGTACATCACTAACAATCTAGTCAAACTAATTAACCTTCTATTAGTCATTTTTATATTGTCACTAATTAAAATATTTTAATTATTATATAACATGTTTTTCCTTGTTAACTTGTTTTCAAACAATTTACTGGTTTATATCATTGATTCAACTAATAAGTTAATTATTGATGGCATACCAATTTACCTTTTAATTTTTTTACAAGTCAATACCTTTCATATAGCCTTTAAATATTTTATGTCAAAGTTATTAAAATTTATTAATTCTTTGTTAATGTTTTTAAGGTATTAATAACTCCAATCTGGTCAAATTGCCAATTTATCCACTACCTAATTTGTTTATCAACCAATCCTCTAACCTGTTATTATTTAAAATATTTTAATCATCACAGATTATTATTCTTTCCTTGTTTATTTCTTAATTTAATAATTCCAGAACATTATTATTGTACAATCTTACTGATGACTTTTTAGAAGTGTTATTGTACCTGTTTTAATTGACTTCATAATTCATGATAAATTAGGTCTTTCCTTGAATAAATCATCTTGCTCATTATGTTTCTTGTTTTTATCTTGATTTAGTTGACCAGAGAAGTTATACCAATCAATTTAAGTAAATGTAACATCTAAGTACATTCCTTTATTATAAATGTGTTTATGTTTATTCTAATTTATGTTGAGTCATTGATATATGGGTTTTTTTTCATGTCAAAATGTTTGCACTCTGAATGATTAAAAATATATACACTTTGGTTACCTATTGGATGAAACAAAATTAAACAGAAAAGCATAAATTTACAACATTTATGGAGACAGAGTAGCATAACTATAAGATGGCATAGCTGGCAAAATGCTGTAGGCCCGCTTGCCCAAAATTAATTTGGCTAAGAGTTGTCTTTTAAGCCTATTTTTGTTTCTTAAAGATATTACTATTCAATCAAAAATTACTCATTAGTCACTTAATTGTGCATAATTTCGTACTCTACAAAATATCTTTGTTCATACTTTTCTCTAAAATTAATATTTAACAAGATTTAAGCAAATAACTTTTTTTCCCCAAGAAATAATTCATCTAACAATATTGCAAAAGTTCAAACTGTTGCTAAATGCTGCAAGGTTTTGGCTATATTGTAAGTTTTAATCCATATGTTTGAGAGAAAAAAAGACAGTGTGACAATTTCACACAGATCAAAGCAAGAACAAAGGAGCTATAATGTCGATGTTCATTTAGCCTCTATAAGTGTTAATATTTATTACTACAGTAGCAATTTTAGTAGACAAATGTAGACCGGTATTACATGATTTATAAAAGAATTCCAATAATAAATGCCAATGTAATTTATTATAATCTACAATTACACATAATATTTTTTTCTTGGTGAGGGTAGAGGGATTTCTTTTCTTGGGGGGTCCCGCTAAGAAAGTTTGGCCACAGGCTCATTAGTGCCTAGTTATGCCTCTGGGGACAGAACAATTTTTAGTATTTATACAGTAGAGTCTCGGAAACCCGACCTCATGTGGACTGAGATAGTGTCGGGTTATTGAAATGTCAGGTTTTACATATGAACTTGCATAAAATGCATGTTCACTATGTCGTGTTTACTAAACAAGGATGAATCACAGTACAGTATTGAATATTATAGGTACAGTAATATATGTACAGTACATTATATTATGTGTTAATATAATGTTGTATATACATATGTGTAATATCAGAAATGCAGTTCAGTACAGTACTGTACATATAATTGTATTGATTCGAATAACAGTTACTGAATTGGAAAACTAACAAACACAGCACTTGTAGAAACACCACATCACTACTTTTCCACGAGTTACTCAAACAAACTGAGAGGTTATACATTTGAATAGCCTTGGATTGTGATGGCTGGTGCCAACAACTGTGCACGTATCAAGTTACACAGTGTGTCTGGTTTTCGAGACTACTGTAATCTGTTCAATATGGGTATTAAATGCACTGAAAAAGTTGATCCCAATACATACAATCATACATACCTAATCACACCATTCCCTGACATAGGCAATAAACTGTTCATATAGCTCAAAAAACAACTCTCTACGTAATCCATCCTCACTAACTTTATCCACACTTCCTTATCCTTGCATAATCCCTTCGTTCAACAACATCCATACACAGAGTCATACATGCTCTTTTATTCTTAAAACTCTTAATATTTCTATTTTTCATACATTTGTCTACAACTATTAGCCACATCTTTCATGGCTTAACCCCTTCCTTTTGATCTGCACTCTCTACCTTCATATAGTTGCTTTGTCACTCGATCCACACTCATCCTCTCGACATGCCCAAACCAATGTAGGACGCTTATTTCACATTGACCTATTGGATTCCCTTTCAAACCACACTCCTTCAACACCCATTCATTGCTGACTCTGTCCATATGAGTTTCTCCACATACATTACATAGATATCTCATTCCAACTGCATTCACCTTTCTCTTGTGTTTCTCCTGACAATATTTAAAATCATTGCCTACAGGATTTGAATGGGTGACTATTCAGAAATTGATATAGTTTGCACAGGTTTATATATAGAAGTTTATATAATATTTGAATACAATTTTTAAGTTAACTACTTCTTTTATTACTATCCATAAGAATAAAATTCAGTCAAAATACAACACATAACACAAAATAATTTTCTTGTTTATTTAATATTTCAACAGTACTTAACTATATGATTTGCTAAACATTAATTAAATGGTAGTAATACTTAACTTTTCTCCCAATTGCAATCAATATGTTTATAATAATATGTATTTAATTCTGTAGCAAGTTACTTACTAAGTGTAGTTTTGTTCTAAATGGTTTGTAGTTATCAAAACCTTGTAGTCATAATTTTTTTCCACAAATAAAACTCTATAATGTATTCTCTCATAAACAATGTCTAGTAATATAAATGATGAAACTGCCTGCACTGGTGGGCATGCAGAATAAGGAATCGGCCTCGTCTAGTCTTGTTTGCCAGCTATAGGAAGGTTGAGGTTCAAATCTTGGCCAGGTGTACTAAAGGTGGTTTTCCTCAAATAGTTTACCACACTAATATGGGTACCCTATCCATACCTCCTCTAAATTCTACCTTCCTCATTCCTAATCCATCAGTGTAAACATTCATATAAGCCAGACTGGTAGTATAACGCAGTGTAGACAGAATTGGGTATTTAAAAAATATGATTGACATGTTTTCACCCATCGTCCATTCATTAACGTTTAAGGCAGTCGGTTTTTATAACCTAAACAAATAATTTCAATCTATAGAAGAACACATGACTAATAATAATCAAATATGTTATTAAATTATTTATTTTTTTCGTCTGGTAAATCTATATTAAATTTATTTTACAGATGAAAAAAATCATGATCATGTATCTTTATTCCTAATATCACAAAACAAAAGTAGTAATTTTAAATAATTAAAAAATTCTAAAATATTTAAAAAATGTTTAATGAATTCCATTCATATCCTTATTGTTGTATTGTTATATTGGTTTGTGTGGTGTTATTAATATACTACTAATACTATTTATTATTTTTATCTTTCATTTTATTCTCAGTGAATTGTCATGATTTATTAGTCTTTATCGTGTTATTCTCTCATATTGCATGCACAAGATCCTTTTAACTGTAGTTTATCTATATATTTCCTGAAATCATATTTGTGTTAATCTTGTTTTGTTGTGTCTAATTTTGTGATTTATCTATGATAGTTTATGTTACTAAAAAAGGTTAAAACTAATTTGACCAGAGCTAAAATAAATTAGGCCTAATGATTTTTACTTTTACCATGGGATTATCAGTGCATTAATGGTATCATAAGATAATAATTTATATTTTTAGAATGTGTTTGGTTATTTTGTTGTTAGTTTTATTGCCATATTTAACAAACTCTACTATTATGTAGAAAAATATAACCAACATAATTTTGATCTTTTTATTTAAGTACTTTTTATTTAAGTAGAGTCCAATAGTGATGACAAATTTTCTTGCAATCTGAACTGTTGATTGTTTTTTTATGAGTGTATGAACTGATGATTGTTTTTACTATGAGTGTATGAACTGATGATTGTTGTTACTATGAGTGTATGAACTGATGATTGTTGTTACTAAGAGTGTATGAACTGATGATTGTTGTTACTATGAGTATGAACTGATGATTGTTGTTACTATGAGTGTATGAACTGATGATTGTTGTTACTATGAGTGTATGAACT
The DNA here is from genome assembly GCA_902141385.1 of Timema californicum. Classification (NCBI taxonomy): domain Eukaryota; kingdom Metazoa; phylum Arthropoda; class Insecta; order Phasmatodea; family Timematidae; genus Timema; species Timema californicum. The sequence goes on from CABFOW010002211.1 coordinate 63,696, forward strand.
GATGGTTGTTTTTACTATGAATGTATGAACTTATGATTTTTGTTACCATGAGTGTATGGACTGATGATTGTTGTTACCATGAGTGTATGAAATGATGATTGTTGTTACTATGAGTGTATGAACTGATAATTGTTGTTACTATGAGTGTATGAACTGATTATTGTTGTTACTATGAGTGTATGAACTGATTATTGTTGTTACTATGAGTGTATGAACTGATGGTTGTTGTTACTATGAGTATGAACTGATGATTGTTGTTACTATGAGTATGAACTGATGATTGTTGTTACTATGAGTGTATGAACTGATGGTTGTTTTTACTATGAATGTATGAACTGATGATTGTTGTTACTATGAGTGTATGAACTGATGATTGTTGTTACTATGAGTATGAACTGATGATTGTTGTTACCATGAGTGTATGAAATGATGATTGTTGTTACTATGAGTGTATGAACTGATGGTTGTTTTTACTATGAATGTATGAACTGATGGTTGTTTTTACTATGAATGTATGAACTGATGGTTGTTTCTACTATGAATGTATGAACTGATGGTTGTTTTTACTATGAGTGTATGAACTGATGATTGTTGTTACTATGAATGTATGAACTGATGGTTGTTTTTACTATGAATGTATGAACTGATTATTGTTGTTACTATGAGTGTATGAACTGATGATTGTTGTTACTTTGAGTATGGAATGTATATTGCTGCTACTCTGAGAATTTTAACTGTTGACTACTGTCACCGAAGTCTCTGAAAGAAAAGCATGTGTGTGCTGTGACACACTTCCATTTATTTTCTGCTGCATATCATACTGATAATTTAATTCATCCTCAATACATAGTAATTAATCAAAGAACACAAGATCAAGAGAGTGAATTTTAAGAAAATGCTCCAGCATTCACTGGGAATTGTTAGAAAACACTCAAAGGCTAAAATCTCTTAACTAATTTGTCGACCTTAATATGTGATAAGTGTTTAACCTGAACAAGTAGTGAGATACAGTGCTAAATTTTTTTAAATAATATGTAATAACAAATTATTTGTTATACATTAATATTATGGTTATCAATACTTTATTTTTTAATATTATAGTAGTTAATAAAATTATGATGATGCTGATTATTTAATAAAAGCAAAGAAATTTTTAAAAAATATTAGCAAAATTTGTGCTTTTAATGCCACAATGATGTGTGTGCGGTACATGTTTTCTAATGTGTTCAGAGACTCGGAGGGAAGTATGTGTAAGGCTAGTCATGTGTGTGTGTGACCTTGTCATTGTGACAAAAACACTGCAACCAGGCAGATTACCAGAAACCAATGCCGTGTTAGAAACGAGGCTGGCAATATTATGCGACTACAGCCGTATGCATAATATTGCTTGACATTCTGACATCCAGGTCACAGCGTTTTCTGCCATGATGACAAGCTTCACAAATATGCCCAAAGATAAAGACTATGTTCAAATTTTGGACTTCATATATCTGGCTTTGTACTTTTCTCAGCTCAGCACACAAGAAAATCTGCAGCGCTAGGTGTACTCCCCTCCTATTGTAGTTCTTCATCCTCGTCTCTTTAATTAGCTAAATTACATCAGTAATAGTCAACACACTGACACTTAAATATGGATACTTGACGAAAAATTCCACAAAATTGATATTGGCAGTATTTTATCCTAACTTTAAGAAATGGTTCTTTGTGTGTTGCTTTACCTTGCCCTGATCGCTTTAGAATGGTTAGCGGGCAAAACTAATATACCTCTGCCCCTGCTTAAGATCAGCTTTGATGTGCTTTTGTTTCAGTTGCTCCACTGTCTGACAACAAAATGGCCATCTTTCGCCAGACTTCACTCGATGGTTTAAATACGTACAGTAAACTGCAACTACGTACCCCATCCCCTCCTCATTGGCCTACTTCTGCCATAAACATCACAGAGAATCCCATATCAGAAGCTGTTGTGTGTTAAGAGAAAAGCGTTAAGCCCATATATGTCTTTGTAGAAACCTCACTCACAGTTGGGTCTTAAACAAGCAGGGCTAATACACTTGATAAGTATATTAATTAGCCAAAAAATTAGATATCTGCTATGTTGCAAAAATTAATAAAGCTCACAGAATTTTAATAACTATGTGTACACTATATTTTTAGCGCTGAAGTAAATGTGAAATTGTTATAAATTTTCAGGTTTATTTAGAATTGATTGATACAAAACATTATTTATGCAGTTTAAACTAAAACCATATGAAATTGTTATTTGTAATGTGGAATGTGATTTTTTTTAGTTGATTTATATTGAATTAAAAAATGCATGTGATGCAAAGAAAAGCCTGACTCATGATATGGAGTGGAAGTAAGTATTTTATTGAATACTAAAAAAAGTGTACATAAAACATATTTTTCATCAAATAAAATATATAGATTTTTAAGTGTTGCAACAATCAGAATTTTTATAACATTGATGAGGATATTTTCCACAAAATTATAACCTTTTTTACAAACTTATCCATGACAACGACACCTCGACATTGACAGCATTGGTCTAGTTTTTAAGTGTTGAAAAGCAAAACAAAAAAAATATTTTATGGTAAAAAAGTTTCTATGGTGCTAGGTTATGGAGTAGTGTTTTTGGCGAAACATGAGGGATAGAGACGGCAGGGTAAGTGTTGCATTTTGATTGTAAATTTTACTAAGTTTTTTTGCTTATAAATTTTACTAAGTATTTAAAGTATTTTCTACAATTATATATCAAAATTATCATTGTTAACGTGTTAGGAAAGAGAGAGAAAATGATTAAAATTATGTTTTTAATGGCTGATAATTATTATAATGGTTTACAGATGGTTGGTGGTGTAAGCAAATGATGTGTAAGCATTTTAAATAACTACAGTGTCATTTTGTAAAAGTAATATTGTTATTAATGTTAAAATTGTTTGGAAGATCAATACTTAAAGGGAAAAAAAACCTATGGATTTATACTTACAAGGATGTTAGCTAACCTCTTTATATACCGATACTTTAAAAATAAAAATAATCTTTCTTTTAATGTGTTAAGAAAATATTTATATTTTTTATTCTTTATAAAGAAATGTATAAACAGTGAAAATTGGAAAATATAATTTAAAATTATCATAATTGTTGAATTTCAGATATTGGGGTGAACTTAAAATGTAGAGTTTACACTGTAGACCAGAATATCTACCCAAGCATTGTAATCATCATGGTCGATTAATTTTGAGATTTATTCACAGGCACATCAAACCAATTAGTTTTTACTTCCATCATATTCGGTTTAATTATTTTTGTCTGCTTTCAAAATTAATTCAGCATTGTTAACTTAATAAAACACAAACCAATAGTCTGCAAAAAGATTTTTTTTTATTAGAAACCCCCTTTGTAACCAGAGATTTGGTTAGTACAAATGGATTTTATATCACTATTCAAATAAATGTTATTCTGAGAGAAAATTGAAACATGTAACCATACACAACAATCACCCTGTTAACTTCAAATTTAGCACTTAAAAATTATGACTTGGTAAATTTTGCAGTATAAAACATTTAATACGGTATGAAAAACATGTCAACTTAAATGTTTTTTTGGTCTGCATGTTCTTTTAATTTATATTTTTAAATAAATAATTATATTTGTTGTAAGTCTACTGATATATACAAATCAAGATAATATTAATTATTGTTTATCATATTCTTAACACACTTTGAATGTCCAAATTGTTTATTTTAAAATGTACATGGTCATAATGTAGTTGCTTCAAGACACGAGTCAACTGATTTCATTTGATGTATTTCGTGCTGACTAAGTATAAATATGTGTAATTTATTGGGTGTTTTTTTAATCCCCAAAATCTGCACTTTATATTACTTTAAGAAAGCTAATGATGTAGTGCAAACAGTGTAGCCTACTTGCTATGGGTGTGCACTTTTTTTTTAACTGGCATCTATGGAAGTCAGACTTTTTAGAATTCGACAGATAATCATTCACACACTATTTTAATTACTAGTATATTCACAAGTAGGTTTTTTTTGCTTGTATTATTTATAGCTTACTTGTAAATATTTAATTTGCTGTAAATAAAGTTTCCTTGCCTGTGAGAACAGCTATAAAAAATATGTCCTTCAAAAAAAAAGGTTTTGTATATAAAATACAATTGCATAATGTAGTAGGACAGATAAATGTTAAAATGTTTCTTCATTTGTTACTGCTACAAAATAATTTATGACACAATTTCCTCATAAAGCAAAGAAATCTTTACATGGTGAGTTATTAAACTAAACGTTGAAGTGAGGATAGAAGGACAAGGCCTACATACTTATGAGAAAACTTTAGGCCTTAAGTTTACAACAAAACACATAATTATGCAATTTTTGGGGTACATCAGTCCTCATCTTCAGCAGAAGAGAGTAAAACACAAACTGGACAATGGCAGCTTGGCAAGAAAACTTGTTAGTTTTAGATGTAATCATAGGTTATGTTACCAGCTCTTTCTTAGTTTTAATCTTTTATCATCGCTTTTTGTATTTATTTTTTGTACTAAGAATATTTAAGTGTGTTTGAAGAAAAAAATCGTAGTTGCATGTTGTTAAAAATTATTACTGATTTGTAATGAGTATTCAAATGTTATTTGAACTGACAACATATTAATAAAATGTATCAAATTTATATGTTGAAATAAACAAGAATATCTTGATTTTTTTTAATTTCTTAAAAGAAACCATTGAATTAAACATTTGGGACAAAAAGGATTAACGGTGATCATCAAGAGCAATTGACTAGACACTAGTCCAATACAGTCCGACACCCTCAGGTGGTAGGTAGCATGTCTGTCTACTGAACTAAATAAAGGTCCCAGGTTCAATTTCTGACACAGCCGAAAAATTTATCATTGGTGAAATGTGTTCACCCTTTCACAGTGATGAATTAACACCGGGGACTGGATGTTGTGCCTGTCCTAGTCTTAAGTTAAATTATAAGGCGTATGGAGCTACACCAGACCTAGCAAGCCGGTAGTGGAAAATATATGACTTTAGTAAAAGAGTGACCCAGGCCATCAGCTGGAAACAGTAATGGATGTAAATTAAACTAGTATGATACAGCCATTGAAGCAAAGCTAGAATAGAGTGTATTTTAAAAAACGCAGTCACAAGTGCCTTTTTAGAATATCTTCATTATTAAAAGAATAGTAAACCGCCTGAAAATCCTCTTTTGAATTTTAAAAGTTTACTTTTCTTTCGAGTGCATCTTCACACCATCCCTATTCTGTACAGACAGGCTCTGCCTTCATGTATTTTTTTCACCACCACCACCACCTTAACCCTTTTAAAAAAAAAAAAGTTTAAAACATTTTTTGTAGAATTTATTTATATTCAATTAAGATATGGGTAGAACCTGAATACTAAATTTTATCTCTAATCCAAATTGAAATCCTCATCTTTAAAAATTGTGGATTGTAAAGTGAAAATATTTTAAATTTAATTTTAGCTTGGTGCCACTGTCAAATGATATTCTATCAATCATTGATTATGTAATAAGCAACAAAGATAACAAGATTTATATAAATTAATTTAATAATTAATACATTTTATTTACTTTTATGTGATTTTGTTACTCTCCCAACTACACAAGGCAACATACCTATTGTTTGGAATTGTTATTTGAGATCAAGATCTTCATAATTTTATTATTATTATTATTTAGCACCGCGTCTTATTACCTGTTCGGGTTATACGCTTTAAGTACTAATTACGCTAATGGATTGGGAATTGGGAAGGTTGAATCAGAGGAAGTGAACCCGCATTTTCGTGGAGGGAGAGTGGAAAACCATTTAGGAAAAACCACCCCCAGTTCACCCGACCGAGATTTGAACCTCGATCTTCCCGTCCTCGGCGGTCGAGCTCAACACGACTAGCGCGTTAGCCAACTATGCCACCGAGGCGGGTCATAATTTTATTCAAGATACTTTTTTGAGAATCTTACAAATCTCGAATACCATAGGATTCAAGGAATTTAAGATTTGAGTGTCCCATCTCTATATTTAATTAACAATTAAGATAAAACTTTTTTTTACCATTTTATTGTCTTGTTTGTAAAATATGTTTTACTACATTATTTTTAAATAAAAACAGTTTAATCCAAGTAATGGCAAGGCTCAGATCAGTGGCCAATGCTAACATTATCGTGGTGGTATAAATTGTGACAATTTTGAGTTATTATAACTATAGATAGGAGAATCCACAATTTTATGAATGAATTTTTATTTTATTTGCAAATCTCAAATCTGAACTTTAAAAAACATGAAACACATAAGGAGTGTGCACACAATTCTTTGTACTGTTATGTCATCATCATAAACTCTTTCACATTTACTGCGATTGGCAACTACAAGCATCAACATTGATACTTTAGTAAACAGGTTGAACTAGAGTCTGTTTAAATCTGTAGACACAAAGCTCAAATTTGTATAACTATTGAAAACAAACTTAGGGTTAAATTTAAGCTGGATAGTGGAGCGGAGACTAGTATTCTTCCTCTAAACATATTAAATCAGTTAAACCCAACACCCACATTAGGAAAATCTAAGGCGGTATTGCTAGCATTTGGTCAAAATAACAAAATTAAGTCAGTGGGTAGAATAAAACTGTCATCTACACATATAAAAGATGAACAGGCATCAATATTATTTTCTATTGTCAAGCTGCAAGACTGTAATGCCTTGTTAGGCCTTGATGCATGTGTAAGCCTCATAAAGCGAGTCGATATGATTGACATGTCTACCACCAAGGATAACATTAATCTTAAGTACCCTGAGGTTTTCCATGGGTTAGGGAAAATACCAGGTACTCATCATATTTAAATGAAAGATTAGGTTAAACCGGCGTTTCATCCACCTTGGTGAATCCCTGATAGTCTTTTAGGAAAGCTAAAGTCAACTTTGGACAACCTTGAAAAATTAGAAATGATTTCTAAAGTCAACAAAACCATCGATTGGGTTAGTGATTTAGTACTAGTTGAGAAGTCAAAGTGAAATTTGCGGGTATGCATGGACCCCAGGGATCTTAGTAAAGCCATTAAAAGAGAACATTACATGATTCCAACACCTAGTGACATAACTGCCAACCTAGCAGGGAAATCTGTATTTTCAGTTATTGACATGAAGGAAGGCTTCTGGAAAGTGGAGTTAGATGAACCAAGTTCGGACCTAGCCTGCTTCAATTCCCCTTTTGGACGGTATCGTTTTCATAGGCTGCCATATGGTATTTGTTTGGCTCCATAGGTTTTCAAAAGAAGAATTTACAAATTTTCAGGGATATTAAGGGATGTGAGATCTATTTTAACGACATTGTCCTTGGTTCAACTAAGGCAGACCATGACGCTATATATACTAAGGTTCTTGAAAGAACAAAGACAAATGGTATTAAGTTCAATTTCTATAAGATTCAATTCAGAGTCCCAGAGGCATGATATGTTGGACAAGTCATATCAAAACAAGGGGTTCATCCTGACAGCAATCACATCAAGGGTAGGTGACCTGGCGGTCTAGGGGTAAGGTGTCAGACTTCTATGCTGGCGGCCGGGGTTCAATCCTCGGTCCCGGCAAAGATTTATCTGATTACCAAACCCTTCCTTCACCTCTGACAAGACATCCTGTGAATGTGAGGAATGCCAGGCCTCCACCGTGGTTCGGATTCCACGTTAAACTGTAGGTCCTCCATTTCATCTCACAATCACCCTACCATTACACATTAGCGTAAGTGCGTATAACCCGAACGGGTAGTAAGACACGGTGCTAATAATAATAACCACATCAAGGCAATTGTGGAAATGCCGACTCCATCAAGTAAAGCAGAGTTACTTAGATTCTTGGGCATGAACAATTATCTTTCTCGATTTATATCCGAATAGTCTACTTATGCGGTGTCGCGTTGGCTCGTGGCATTGATAGCTGCATTGGCAATCACGTGACCAAGTGTAGATATGTCCGAATAGTCGCGGACTAGAGCAATGCATTCTTCTCGAGGTCTTGGTAACCATAGATACGGAAAGCTACGAGCCATGCGGTTTTCTTGCGGTGTTGGTGCGGTGTTAGAATGGCAATTGTTTTAGTATTATCGTTTTGTCTGCTAAAGCACCGACTTAAACAAATATTTAGTTTTCATTAGAGCTAATAGATGGTTTGTACATAACTTCTAAGTTATTCGGTAGGAAGCAGCACTGCGGGCCCAAGTGTGTTTCCGTTCGAATAGTTTGATGAAGTCTTCACTATGAAAATCGCGAGAAGTGTAAAATTATCAAGACTACATCAAGTCAAGTGTACTTGACTATTCGGATAAAACCCGGTAATGAGATGGCATACCCCCTACTTATCCCATAGTCATCTCCTTCTGACATGAGAACACCTTAAAAAAATGCCTGCTCCTCAGCAACAGATTGCTACAACAATCCCAATCTATATCCCAAAAGAAAACATGCTATGGTTGACAAATAAAAGTTCCCATTAGATACCTAATCGCTTACCTGGGTTCCAAAACCCTAGCCGTCAACGGTACGAAGACGTCGGTGATTCTGTTCACCCGCCGCAGACCGGGTCCGTTGCAGCCCCTCCGCGTCGCGGGAGAAGTGGTCCAGTGGTCGCAGACAGTGAAATACCTGGGTGTGACGCTGGACCGTCGCTGCAACTGGGACTCGAACCTGAGAGTGTCTGCAGGGAGAGCGAGGGGAGTCATGTTAGGACTGGCCCCTCTCCTGCCCCCAGCCAGCCCGTTGAACCACGAGTCCTGCTAGACTTGTCTGGCCTCCGACCCCTGGACGTGATCATCCGCGGGCTGGCAGTGAACTTCTTCTCACGAGCGCAGGCCAGTCCTAACGCGATCGTACGGGGCATCGGCGATTACGACCCCCCCGCACTTATCCACAGACGCATCAGAGACGGTGTGGTGGGCCCCCCCGCTGGATACGGATGACCCGGGAGGTAGTCTGCGGCGTTGAGGAGCGAGCGCCCCTGGCCACGGCCTAAGGCCGGCTTCACCAGGACGCGGCTCCGGAGCTCCACGAGACCCCCCCGGCTGGCGCCCAGCTCGGCGTGAGTTCGTGTGTATGTGCGTGCTTGTGCGAGTTCTACATGTTCGTTTAGTGTCTACATGTATATATATGTCCGCCGCCAACCCTGCCAATTGCTATTGTGGGTTGGCCATTCACCATTAATACAGTCTGAACTAACCAAGGACATTATTCACCAGTAACTTTTCAAATATACATGTGCTCCATATCTTTATTTTTTCCCACGTTTCTTGTTCCCTTCCACTGTTTTCCGTCTGTCCCTCTCCTTTGTGCGTTGTACGTGTTGTCATGGTCCTGGCGACCCGCTATGAGCGATGGGGTGGGTTTTTTGAAAAAATTTCCCACCCCTAACCTTTAGATCGCAAATTTCAGCCCGAAAGGGCGCCATTACCATTCTTGTTGTGTTTGTACGTATCCCCTTGTCCATTTTCGAGAGCCCTTCGGGGCTGGTGTTAATGTTTGTGTCTATATGTTTTCTCATGTTTTTTATTCATGTTTCACAATTTATGTTTAAAAAGAAAAATAATAAATAACCTATCAAACAAACAGTAAGTTTATCAAACTGTAAGCCTATTTCAAATTCTATTCTATAATATCAGTGTATGTTTGTAAACCTTGTATGTTAGTCTATACGTCAGCTTAGATTATTCTGAAATTTAAATAGGTGATGTTATATATTAATCACATTTTATATGTTAAGCTGGTAGTCCTAAGAATTGCTATTAGTGATGATGTAGAAATATACTCAGTGTAACCTTGTAACATCTTCAGTAAGCAACACAATAAAAGCTTATCTTATATTTGTTGAAATAACGGCTTTGCTATTGTGTAATGTGTACCGGACCAAACAGAAATAGTTATTTAAAATAATTAATATCAAATTTCAATGTAATGTAATTCATGTAACGCCGGTGGCAGTGTCGCCAGCTCTAGAGTCTCGAGTGATAGGTCATGGACCTGAAATGGATTGTATTTTTACCGGTAGGATACTACTCTCTGACATTATACTGGGAAACCCATCGATTTTCATTTAAAAAAATAAGAATTGATGTAAAATTTGATACTTTATAGCAGGGTCACAGGATGTTATTTTTTTTTATATTCTAAAATTGGATTGTACAGGTGATGATATATCAATAGTATTCAGATCGTACAGTTGGCAACACTGGTTTATGGGGTGAGGAGGGAGTAGTAGTTTCATCTTCTTCCACTGAGATGGCAGCACCATGTAGAAATGAGCTCTAGTTATTTGCTAAAGGTTTATATCCAGCTAAGTAGAATGCACCGTCAATTGGTAATCTACAATATATTCATATTTTAAACATTGTTAGAACATTTTAATGGTCTATAAATACTAAATATATACTATTAATATTGTGGCCTGGTGATTTGGTTTGATGTCCACTCAAATTAAGCACAGTGACCGTATGTTAATAAATATAGATACGGTTTTACTAAATAAGATCTTATAAGCATTAATTTTTTTTGTTCCGGAGATTATTCTAATAACCTCTCGCATGAATACATCTATGTAAGGTAACTTAACTAAACTCTCTGGTCTTAAATAACTCAAAAGTGTATGGCCACCAGGGATGAATATATCTCACGTATTTGCTGGCGAACTTGTGACTGGAGCATCGTCCCGTGTGGTTCACTGTATGCATTATGCACAGTTTTCCCGTCCAGTTAGTGGTTTTGACCGTTGGGTGCAAACGGTGGTGCTGTTTTTGTTTTTGTTTTCATCATATTGTGTACCACTGATCAGTTATTAGAAATAGGGGGAGAGGGGGCACTTACCCCGTGTTTTACTATAAGTCATAAAGACTACAGGAACATCAAGAACAAAGACCAGATGTGATAAGAGATTGGGAAGGGATTAAAAGTATCTGGTGATTAAATTTTCTCTGTGTGGCAGTCTTTCTTTATTAATGTACCTAATGAACCTATTGCCTCGTTCTTTTATCTTAATTTTCAGCTACAGCAAGAAAAAACATATTTCATCTTTTGATGAAGTACACATAGCTTCGAACTTGGTTTATATTTGATTTAATAATGTAATTAGTATCTACACTAAAACCCACTCAAGAGACACAGACCTGCATACATTGATGTCTATAATATAACTGGATGGACATCTGTGGCAAAATTTTCGAGCTGTCATTCGCATACCATTGTGTAAGAGAGACAGAAACTTTCCTCTCTTACACACATACAAGGTAATGTTGCATTTTGACATCGTTCATTAATTTGATTTAATATATAAGATACATCAATGTCTGATTAGTTACATGAAATAAATGTGTTAGTAAAAACTTTTAAAAGCATTACAAATTTCTAAACTGATGAGTTTTTTCTTTAAATAAGTTGATGTACGTTAATGCATACGATGATTTTTGAAGAAAGCTCGTTTGTAAGGCCTTATCTCGTACCAGAAGCCTACCCTATAGTAGCATTTAGGTAGGATAAAAGACCTTCCAAAAGGGAAGTTATACGTACATTCTAAATGGCCGTTTATCCTATCAAAATACTAATATATATTAGTATTCTGGTACGGAATAAATCCTTACAGATTGGAATTCTTACTAAAATCATGGGTTAGTAGATACCGTAATTCCTACGAACATATAACCTAAATTATTGTTTGAACGCAAGACTTCTACACAAATTATGTATGTCATTCGAACCGATGTAATAAAGTTTTTAGCTAACTTGTTTCATTATAGTTATCGAACTTTTAACATGATATGGTTTCTGAAGGCAATATACCAAACATGCGCCAACTTTAAAAAAAAAAAAGTAATATAATGATACTTTCTACAAGCGTATAAACTTTGTGGTCGTTTGAACGTATGGCAACCACATAGAGTTTGCCATTCAAACAAATGTAATCAAGTTTTAAGATACCTTATTCATTATATTTTTCGAACTTTCAATATAATATGGTTTATGAAACCAACATACAAGCTAATAACCAACTTCAAATATAAGTGAAGTCTTGGTACACTGTAAACAACATGAATGATAAATACATATTTAAATATATTAAAGATGTCATTCGTATTTGTACAGTATTACCTGTAAAACTGAACTGTATATCCTTTAATATAAACAATTCTTCAGGCAGGTGTGGTATAATACTTCACTATCTTTAAACAATAGCACTTTTATCACACTTTTATTGAAAGGAACCGTTAAATCTTTCCCTCCACAATGTAACAGACAATCAACTTGAGCGTCACGCTTTGGAACTTATCAACGCGTATGTCTATATCCATCCAGTATAGTATAGAGACCACTGCCTGCATGTACCCTGGTAATCTTCCTTGAACTACCGCGAATAGTTTCACGTCAATATGACCACGCCTAATTCCGCCAATTTTCCCCACATAAATTTCTGTGTTCGTTCTTGCAACCCACTGGTAGACGGTGGTCACTTAGTCGATATAACTTGCTTGAGGGCTGAAGAAATGTAATTTTTTTTTATCTATTACCATGTGAAGTTGCCCGTTATATTTATTCTGTAGGATATAATATAATAGAACAGAGATATATATGCATACCAAACCAAATAAATTAAATGTTTTATTAATAATAGTAATAATAATAACAATATAAAGTTTTTAACTGGAAACAAAGGAGTTATTTTTCACCCTGGCATATTCTAATAAACTTAATAGGTATGTTGTACTGAGTGTACCCTAAGAGCTGCAGGGGGTATTCGGGGGTCAAAGACTATCGTTGGATAAGGGATCCTTCACTGTGAAATATTTGAACATGGGTGCCTCTTGTCTATAAGAGTGGTTCTCTAACATTTATTATTTCCCTGTACTCCTATGCTATCTTGGGAGATTTTGCGCCCCCCTATTCCTATCTTCTCTCTTTTTTTGACTTAGCCATAGCTTTGTTTGAATACACATCTTTACAGCCTGCTATATATTCTGACTTCATAAAAGTACACCTGAACTATACACAAAACAAACAACAACAAAAGTGAAACTACCAATAGATTTATTCACTCAAATTGTAATAGGATATTAAATACAGCACACCTATCTTAAATAAAGGAGACAGGAATAGGTATACAAATTATAGAGGGTTAACGTTGATGTACCACTGTACAAAAATATATGAGAAGACACTGGAAATGAAAATAATATATAAGATGAAAGGAAAGTGGAAATAGGAACAGCACGGATTTAGGGAACAGAGGTATACAAAAGACTTAATCTTTGCCATACGACAGCTGATTCACGTGTTATTTAATCTCTCTCCAGACAGTATAAAGCGGATGAGATCATATTTGAATGGTCGCCAGCAAAGTGTTATGATAGGCAACCTGTTCTCAACATGGCGCCCAGTTGAGGCTGGTGTTCAACAAGGCTCAGTTTTAGGGCCATTGCGTTTTTCTCCATATGTCAATGATAACACTTCATCAATGTCGCACTGTAAATATCACATGTATGCAGACGACCTTTGAATATATATTTCCACTGACGGTTCTTCAATAAATACAGCCATACAACGAATAAATATTGACCTAAATGCAATAAATGCTGTTTATAAAATAAATGACCTTAATAGGTGTGTAATATACTTGCTATGGAGAAGAGAAGTGCCCTTGAAGTGTAAGGAAGTATTGTAGAGGACGTGCTTTGTACCAATTGTCTCATATTATGTATCAGTAAGATGGACATTGATGTAAGAGAGACTAAGAAATTGGAGGTCATGGGGGTAAAGTTTATTAGAAGCATGTTAGCTGTCACGAGGAGAAACAAGATTAGGAAGGAAACTATTCCCCAAATAGTGGGGGTACAGGATGCCAAATAAAATGTTTAAAATTAAGCATGAAGGATAAAGACTGCAAGGGAGGCAAAGAAATAGATAGGAGGATCAGGCAACAGAAAGTGTTCAAGTGAGAGGAGAAGAATGAAATAAATTAAAGGAGGGAGAGTAATGGAAGGATAGAGGAGGATGGAGGCATTTTACTAAACTGACCAGGTCACAGGCTGGAAACAGTTAATGATGATGATGTAATATATGCATCTAATTAAAATAGTATTTTTCTAAGCATAATGATTAAATAATTGGTACTCTTATGTCAAGAATTCATAACAACTACATTGGTGTTGAATTATTTGTCTTTTAACTTCCACATAAGTTATTTCAAAGGTTTAAAATATTTTATAATGTTATGATGCTGCTTAAGGCAGTCTTTCCACCATATTTATAAGTATTAATATAATAATTGTGTCATGTTGATGTCAATACATCTTCGCGTGCTGTGAATACTTGTGAGTTTCTCTATTCAAAACATTACGGTAAGGAATAAACAAACAAAAACAAAGAGATAGAATTTTAATTGGTTGAGAAATTTAACAACTATGCTCATAAAGATATTCAACAATTAAGATTAAGTACAGCCAAACAAATTGAATGGAGGTCAAGTTTATATTAAGTATTAACAAAATGCAATTTAAAAGAATTATCTCTATAGCTTGTTAAATGTATCTATCTTATTTGTTAAAGATTCTAAAAACGAACTATAAAGCTGATGAAAACAGTGCTCTCAATAGATTAAAACAAAATTATGCATTATTTTTAAAATTATTAGTGCTATAATATAATATATAGTATAATAATTATTTCACTGGATTTTAAAACCAAATATTAAACGTTACGATTACCATATCAGTTGTTCAAAAAGTTAAAATACATTGATATAGTAATTTGAAGATAGTCAAACCCTTTACCTTTTTTTTCTCTTTGGCTGCCTTGGCTGGACAATAGCTGACTTATGTAGGTCTATTAATTTTCCACTCAACGACTCTGTTCGGAATTGGTTTCCTTTTATGCCTTCTATTTCAATACTTTCATTATAGTTATTTTCCTTATTATCGTGTGAAACTTCCAAAAGTAAGTAATTTTAGTATCGTACCATATTTTTTAATACACATATTTTACAACAGTGAGTATTATAACTCTTTAAATTCCTAATAAATTTCGCAATAAAAGCTTTTACTCAGGCTAATATAAGGTTATAAATATTGGTTATTTTAGTGTAATTTGTGTGTGCTTCTTACGTTCAAAGTGAAAAATAGAATTATATCACTTTTCAATCATATAATTATGTATGCTTCAATCTTCCCACAACAAAAATATTCCATGACCGACCATTTTAATTTTCAGTGAACATGACCCAACATAGGTTTTATAGCCTTTAGGCCTAGAATGTCATGATCTTTTGACAGTTTTCACATTTGTGATTTGGCATTTTAAGTATTTTTTCTTAAGTTTTCTACATTTTAAACGGTTTATTTTTGCCATTATTGTTACACGATTTTAAATAATTAGGCTATATGGGAATTTTTGTTGGAAAAAATATTTTGAAAAACTTTTCTTAAGACTTCAACTATGCACATTACATTTTATAGGCCTACCATTGTGTAATGTGAAATTTTCAATTGACATTTAAATTTTGGCTTTATCTAACAATTGAAAATATAGGCCTACTTAAAATAGTTTTGTAGTCATCTGCTTATGGCCCGTCTACAACCAAACGCACTCGCTTGTCGGACTTGCAACTACGCAATAACGTTATTTTGTCTGTCTACAATAGCTTACGAAAACACAATCCTATGTCGGAACTGTCGGACCAGCTTGTCGGGAGGAGATGGACATTGTCCATCTCTTGCGTTTATGTAGTTGTGTCGGCTTGCGTTCAGCTAATCAAAAAACAAATATGGATGGACTACTAAAATCAAATAATATGAAGTTATTTGGTTTATGACAAAAACGCTTGGAAATGGATAGTGATTAATACAGGATTTTAAATTAAAATCATGTGTATTTAACCATTTAAATATTTTTTAAATATTTATATCTCATTTGAAAACATTAATATGAATTTGACTTTTATAGTCATCATTGATGTTTGTTCCTATTGATGGAAATTACGTTTTACGACTTTTCATTGTAGACAGTCTATTTTGTATTTAATAAAAGCGTAATAAGAGTGCATTTACGATTGCGTAGTTGCGAGTCCGACAAGCGGGTATGTTGGTTGTAGACTGGCCTTTAGTAAACATAATTTGTTCACTTTGACAAGTGGTGTGGATCTATTTCCAAACCCAGAATTTCATATATATTCCAACCACAAAAAAAAAAGTCAGACAAAGCCATAGTTACTTTGAAGCAGTTATATTAATATTATCTACTCATTATTATGAAAGGAAGAAAGTTGATCAAACTTGCCTTTCTAAAGAAACACTTATTTAGGCCTAATTAACTTACTGTTACTAGCTTTTTTTTATTTAGCACTGCATCTTATACCCGTTTGGGTTATATGCTTAATTACTAATTATGCTAATGGGTTAGAAATAGGAAAGGTTGAATTTAGATTAAGTGAACCCGCATTTGCTCAGAGGTAGAGTAGAAAACAATTTAGGGAACCCCCAGTTCACCTGACCGAGATTCAAACATAGATCTCCCTCTCCTTGGCATTCTAGCTCAACACGAAACTAGAGCTTGGCTAACTACGCCAGCTACATTGTACAACCTAGTCAAAGTGAAAAATAGATTAGGTATCAGTTTCCTATACAGTTTATTTTCAGTAGGCCAAGGTCTATGGTAAAATATCTAATTTTATTTTCCATTTTGCAACTAAAATTTAATTTGGTAATTTACAACAAACACTTTATTCCGAAAACACAATCTAACCTTCTTTGGTGGCTGCATGGTCTAAGGCACTACTCTTGCAATAGACTAGACTGTCAAGGGCGGGGAGATTGTGGTTCGATCCTGGTCGGGTGTATTAAGGCTGGTTTTTCCTAAATGGTTCTTCACTCTGCAAATGTGCATATATTTACTCTCAATTCAACTTTCCTCTTTCTTAGCCCATTAACATAATTAGGCTAGTACATAAGTGTATAAGCTGAATGGATAGTACAATGCTAAAAAAAATCTATTTAATGTTCATTTAATGTAATGGTTTTTCTCTGGCTTTTAAATGTAAGCCATCATGATGAAGTTAACTTCATTTATCCTAGTGAAAACTTTCATATTACACCAACGTTTGGTGTAGGGTACTAGGTCTCTAGCAAGCCATTCATCAATGATCAACACAATTAGCTATTTAATACTTGATTTGTTTATGGTATACAGCCGACTTCAACAGTAGTATAGTTTATTTGTCTGCGTCTTGCAAACACAACACATTGTAGTCTCTTATTACTACTTTATTTTGTCGCTCAAGCACCATTAGCCTAATAAGACCTAAATGCTTTGCTTTGTTTTTAGTGAACATTTTACTTTTGAACAATCCAATAATTTTCTTGTTTTGCTTGAGTTGTGTGAATCCTGATCACACACTGTGTTTATTCACCTTAAGTGAATGTTATTCAATCACATCCTGGCCATAGCCTACTTTTGATTAATAGTTGGACAAACCGTAGACTATATTTACAATATCACGTAAGTCGTACAAATATATAAATGGAAACGTTAAAAAATGTTTGAAAATTACAGATTAAACGTTAACTAAAAATAAATATTTTCAGAATAATTTTGTTTGGCTATAACTAGGATACGTCATTTTAATGTCTTTTTGAGTTTATGGAAAATTGTAAATTTAAGTTATAATTAAGTAAAACTGATTGCTTACTTCCTTATCTAGTTTCAAACTAAACAATTTTCTTTTCTATATTGCTACATAAACTTTCTTTTGTATTTTTTTTTCTATTCTTTTTAATAAGTCAACCCCAACAATGCTAATTCCACTCTCTTCGTCATTTTATTTATATTTTCCATTGTAATTCTTTGTTTTCTACCCAATATAAGCTATCTGCACTATTTAACTAGTTTATGGTGTCTGAATCTCCAGTTTTAACTAGGCTTATGCGAGCTTTAAGTTTTGGGAAAGTCATATTTTCCTAAGACAAATTTGTCTACATAATTGGCCTAAGAACAAGAGGTTATGTTTAAATTCTACCAGATTTGTTTTACACAACTTAATGAAATACCTATTCAATATCTTTTACTTTTAGGAAATCCTAAATTGACCATTTTTATTGCACCATTTTCAGTTATAAACATAGATAAACCTGTCTGCCAGACACTTTTTTTTTTCAATCTTCTACTGACTGTTTAATAATTAACAACCAAATTGTCTATCTAGTAAAAAAAAGTTTTTGACTTGGAAAAGGAAAGGAAAGCATTTGAAAATAATCTTTTATTTATACTCATAGCCTTTATAGAGATGATTTGGTACTAATATGATGGGTGTTTGGGGAAAATAAGGGCTTATTGTCTATTAAAAACAAAAATTTATAATTTTCAAATATTTATTGTTGCCAAAATTAATATATGAACCTAAGCTAATTTCCACATTGTCACCACAAGAATTCAGACATTGGTTGTAACTTGGCACTAGCTTTAGTATACCCATGTCATAGAAGCTTGCCGCATGTGAGTTCAGCCTGTCCCAGATCAACTTTTTGGGTTTGTCTCACGTCCCGGGAGGGGGGGGGGGGTCAAAGAGTTTATTCAAGTGCAAGAACAAGTGTTAGTCCCTTGTCACAAGGTTCGGGCTGTAGGGCTGATGATTGAACACAAACATAATGCTAAAAATAAATGTAAAAAAATCTTTGGCTTCTGGATTTTGTTTTAATTAGACTGTGTATATAAACTAAACAGGTAGTAAGATGCAGTGATTTAAAAAAAACATGAACTCTGCAGTATTGCTGTTTGTTTCTACAAAATTACAAATAATCCACCCACTTTTAAATATGGCATGTCATTTTGATAAGCTATGGTTATTATAAGGGGTATTTATGGTGTACTTTGTGGACCAGCTGATTAAAATCAGTACTCAATTTATAAACTAACCCAACTAATTTTAAAATGTTAAAAATGGATGTTTCTAATATAGACCTGCAGGGCTATTATGATCAAAACGCAAAACATATTTGCGTCAGTTAGCGGAGAGACGCTAGACTTTGGTTCAAAAGTGATTATGGTCGACCAATACGCGAAAGCAAATTCCTTGCAAGTGCAAATATTTTACTAGTAGAGTGACGCTAAGTTGCTCATACATTTTACTTGTCCTTTGGTTTGCGTAACGAGGTTATGTTTGCTAGGTTTTGTAATTTATTAGGTGTTTTGTGTTACCTGTTTTAAACTTGCCATCTCATTAGCCCAATATAATAATCTTAAAACTTTTTGTTTGTTTTTCACATAATCTAACTTTAAATAGGCCTATATCATAATGTAGGCCAAGAGTGGGGATAGAACGCTTACCATACATACAGTAGTCATTACTATCCACATTAATGTGAGTTGTGAGCCTATGAAATAATTATTGCAGCCAAGACTGAAAATAACCAAATTAGCCATAGCTTAATGCTTACATGCGGTTTGGTTTAGGCCTAGGTTTTTAAATCATAAAAAGTTTGCTAAATTTAGCTGAAAGCTATAATTAGTAGTTAGGCCTAGTTATCCCGAAGTGGAGATTGCAAACAACTCATTATAAATAAATATCCTTGTATTCCTAATCACTCAAGTCTCAAGAATTCCCTTTAGGTAAAAGATGTATTTTATTATTTTTAAACATCCAAACCGCCCTCTCGTTAACTTTATTGTTAACTTATGCTGGGATTACGATCAACTCAATGTTAACTTAACGTAATGTTCACTTAAAGTTAACTTAACTTATATGTGATCACAATTCACTTAACTTAACATAACAAATCGAGCCAAACATATGAGTATTATCTGTGATTTATACTAGTTGTATCTGTGAATGTTTATTAGTTTTCAATCAAAATAATAAATATCTATTACTAAACTTCTTTGATAAATTTAGTTCCCTATTTTAGTTTAATTATCTTGTTTCAATATCTGATCACTAGAACTTATACTAAAGAGTAAACATTGGTCATAATACTAACAAATGAATTACTAAATAGTCCTGTTGACGTCACTCACATAGTGGTTGGCTGGCTAGATCACGTAAAGTAAAGTAAAAGACCTCCCGAGACATCTCTTACTTTAAGTTAACTGCAAGTCAACGTTAAGTGCATCGTGATTGCTTCCATTTAAATACACGAGGAGGTCCTCTACCTTAAGTTAGGTTAAGTTGATCGTGATCCCGGCATTAGTAGGCTGGCTGGGTATAAATGCCCATTGTTTTGACATTAAGATGTCGAAAATATTCAGTGTAAACACTATTTTTGGGAGTTCTTGAACGATTTCATCAACTTTAAATAATTAGTTTTATTTGCTAAGATCTTCACAAGGCATATTTGATTCAATCTTGAACCTGACAACCTTTTTGACACCGTATATTAACAAAATTAGCACAGAGTAGACCTATGTATGTTCAATTCTAGTACGGCATTGATAGCCTCAACTCAATCAAACAAAATAAAATTTAAAACACCTTACTAACTATAGGTTCACATTTCACTTTTTGACTTGACAAAATTGAGAACGGTTTTAAAATAGGCCTACTAAGAAAGCAAAAATACAGAATATTAATTTACTGTTAGAATTATTTTTTTTAAACAAAGTTTTATAAGGCATATATTGTTTTAGTTATAAAATAAAGTTATTTTGAATTAAAATTAAGTCTACATTATAAACTGTTAATAGAATAAAGCACACTTGTTCCAGTATCAACACAAATGTATTAAGAATAAAGCATTGGGTCGTAAAACATACTTATTACCAAACACATTGTGTCTTTATTGGCCAAACTGGTAACCTGGCGATCTAGGGGTAAGGTGTCGGACTTCTATGCTGGCGGCCGGGGTTCAATCCTCGGTCCCGTCACAGATTTATCAGATTACCAAACCCTTCCTTCACCTCTGACAAAACATCTTGTGAATGTGGGGAATGCCAGGTCTCCACCGTGGTTCGGATTCCATGTTAAACTGTAGGTCCTCCATTTCATCTCACAATCACCCTACCATTACACATTAGCGTAAGTGCGTATAACCCGAACGGGTAGTAAGACGCGGTGCTAATAATAATAATGATAATAATTTATTGGCCAACTTCTCATACTAATTCATTTCCATGTATGACATTACTATTTGAATTTGTATTTCACATCATGATTTTTTGACTAAAATATGTTTTGTGTTATGTTTTGTGTAATGTAGGCCTTGTATTTTTTCATTTCAAACTGTAGGAAAACAAAATGATTCAAGAGATTTATTAAATTAAGCTAGGTTAGGCCCTAAATCTTTCTTGCGAATAATGTGACTTGTGATCAGCTTTTTGGGAAAATAAAAATATATGAATAAAGTTTAGTCATGAGTACCAACATTCTTGAAATAAATTTACCTAATTTTTAGCCTCTTAACTTCTTTAAAGGTAATATTTTGTGGAAAAGTGCTGCCAACTGTTGACTCAAACTGATTTTATTCTCTGCATTGATGCTAGGAGCAATGTCGAAGCTAAAACTAGTGGACAATACAAAGTGTGGTGGTCATAATAACCCAAACACTATCTTTTCCTCGAAAGCAAAGCTAACTAGCGGTGGCCTCTAACTTTTCGTCAAATGGTCACAATAGCCCTGCTGGACAGATATCTCCTAAATATGTGGAGTTAAGTGTGTGTCATTGTTCTCTCTCTCTCTCTCCTCCCCACCCCCTCTCTATAATTGATTTTCCATCCTTTTGATGTCATTACTAGTGTTGTATGTCAGTTAAAATTAACCCTACTTTTCCTCTACCTTTAAAGCATACAAGGTAATAGTACCCTGGTATTTGCTAATAAAAAGTAAGCCTGTTAAAAGCAAGTTTGCAAATAACTTAACTAAATGGTTACATTTAATGTTTTTAGGTCAATACTGACGGACGTGCTCAAGGTGAGAAATAATGGCCTGTGCAACTTTGAAACGTTCATTGGATTTTGATCCGGTGCACAGCCCAGGAAGACCTTCAAAGCGTCAGCGATGCTCTCAGATGTACATGTCCCCCTCCAGCCCTACACGGCATGAGATGAACACCTCACCTTCACCATTTGAGGCCGCTCACACCAAGATGACGCCAGAGAAGATGGCTGCTAGGATCCGCGAAGAGTTTCGCCGCATGAACCGTCGTAAGCAGCTGAATTACTCAGTTGGCGACGGTCACGATTCAGGATCTTCGGACGTCCCGATGGATTCCCCGGGATCTCCACCGAGCTGTAGCATGGCATCTTCGTATGGCACGAAAGAGAAGCCACTTTTCACTTTCCAACAGGTGGGTATGATATGTGAGCGCATGCTGAAAGAGCAAGAAGGGCGCGTGCGAGAAGAGTATGATCGCATCCTGCACATGAAACTGTCGGAACAGTACGACACCTTCGTCAAGTTCACATATGATCAGCTGCGAAACCGCTTCGAGAGTGAAGGGATGCCCAGCTACCTTTCTTAAATAATTTTGTTTCATGGGCTGGATTACGTTCCAAATTACATATTTATCATTCAACAAGCTATCATACCAATCTACAATTTAAGGAACAAAAAGTAATTCATGATTGTATCTCATATTTAGTCTAAATGCTGTGCCTAAACATTATCGCAAAATATACAAAAAAAACTATAGCCTTAGGGAAAGGGAAGTCAAGAAAGTGTAAATAATCTTGATGGTTTAATTTACATTGATAGCCTAATATTTGTGGCATTTGCTACAGATTTGATTTTTATGAAAAGTTACTTGTAAATTTATCATCTCAAATTAGGACTAGTTTTCTCATTTTTTTTCTGATTATAAAATGAAGTGTCATATGATGGAAAGATCAATAAAAGTTGCCTAAATGCTCAATTTTGAAGGAACATAAATAAATGGCAAACATTTCTAAGCGAATAAAACAGTTTGACATGCCAATCAAGTTTTTTTATATGTTTACAATTAGGAAAACTAATGTTTAGTCTGATATGATGTGACACTGGTTTTAAAATTACTAATTGTTAAGGCAAGAAATGAGATTGTTAATAAACTTTGAAAGCAAATGGATCCATTTAAACTGTATTTTTGTTTAATGGCTTTGATATTTGTTTTTGTTTAGAACTAGGATAAATATCTGTAAATTGCTAAACAAAAATTAAATCCCAGTTAAGAAATGGACTTTTAAACAACCGCCTCAAACCTTGGTAAATTTATAATGCTTAATGGTTTACATTAACACATTAAATGTAAGTACTATATACTAATTATTATTTTGTTCCACATTTAGGAGTATATTGTGTAGTTTTTATTTTGTGAGGCTATCTTCTTAGTAATTATTAATCTATTTAATTTGAATATTGGTGACAAATATTTTCTATATTTTGAAACATCTTAATTTTTACCTTTTGTGTTGAATTAAAGCTAACCAGTTTGAAAATTTGTTATTAGTTATAAGAAAACATGTAATCAATCTGTTTTTTATTCTAAATTT
The DNA here is from genome assembly GCA_902141385.1 of Timema californicum. Lineage (NCBI taxonomy): Eukaryota > Metazoa > Arthropoda > Insecta > Phasmatodea > Timematidae > Timema > Timema californicum. The sequence continues at coordinate 87,198 of CABFOW010002211.1, forward strand.
AAATTATCTGATGTTTTATGTTTATTGTAGTGAATAAACACATCTTCTATAGATTTGCATACATATTTTAGCTATATTCCCTATTCCTTTTTAGTAATGATTTTGAGCTTTAAATAAGAGTAACTGAGAGCATTTACTTTTTACACACATTTATCTTTTCCTTTTATTACCATAAAAAGCCCTGAATTAACTGTACCCTTAGCAATTTTTACTTCAAATCAGCTTCGAAACATGTTATTCTCCAATGGTTCATGGATATGATTATAAAAAATTGTAACAGTTTTATTGGTGGCTTAATATACCAACTTATAAAGATCAACTTGAATTTATAGCTTAAAAGATTAGCTTTGATAATGGTTTGCAAATAAATCAGTAGTGAGCCATGTCATTTGAAGCAGAGCATGCAATATTTTAAAAATATTTTTTTATAGCAAATACACATTATCAAATAAATTAGGAAACAAAAAAAAGAGGATAGAAGGGCAAGGCCTACACACCAGAAAACTGTAGGCCTCAAAGTTAACAATTAATACACACAATCGTGGAACTTTCAAGATACATCAGTCTTCTTCAGCAAAGAATGGTGCTATTAAACATTCTTTTGCTGAAGAAGGGGACTGGTGAACCCTGAAAATTTCATGATATGTGATTTTAATTGTAAACTATGAGGCCTACAGTTTTCTGGTGTGTAGGCTCTGCCATTCATTCTATCCTAGTTTCAATTTTAAATTTAAAATAGCCGTTTAGCGCTATTTTTGCTTTGTTCATAAAATAAATAGTAACTTATCTATCAGGTCAAATATTTTTACAATAAAAGCCAATCTCCATTCCTGTTTGAGGCCGTCTTAAAACATGGTTGATTTCCCCTTTCTTTTAGTAATGTTTTTCCACCTAGTGACATTTTTTTTTCTCGTGAGGCTACATGTGTAAATGTTATTGCATTTCATTATGGGAGGGAAAACCTAGGGATGAACCCTTGAATCCTTGAGGAGATTTGAGAATTCAAGACTAAAAAAAATAATTTTTTTTGTGAAACTTATTTAATAACGATAATGCTGATTATTGATGGTTCAAAACCAATTATAATTATACAAAGAATTTAACAACCAGGTGTGACCTGGTGGTCTAGGGGTAAGGTGTCAGGCTTCTGTGCTGGCGGCCGGGGTTCAATCCTTGGTCCCGGCACAGATTTATCTGATTACCAAACCCTTCCTTCACCTCTGACAAGACGACTTGTGAATGTGGGGAATGCCAGGCCTCCACCGTGGTTTGGATTCCACGCTAAACTGTAGGTCCTCCATTTCATCTCATAATCACCCCACCATTACACATTAGTGTAAGTGCGTATAACCCGAATGGGTAGTAAGACGCGGTGCTAATAATAATAATAATAATAATAAACAACCAGGTCCCAGATCAAAAATTTAACACCTAACTGAATGTAAAATAAATAATATTTAGCACCGCGTCTTACTACCCTTTTGGGTTATACACTTTAAGTACTAATTACTCTAATGGATTAGGAATTGGGAAGGTTGAATTAGAGGAAGTGAACCCGCATTTGCCTTGAGGGGGAGTGGAAAATCGTTTAGGAAAAACCACCCTCAGTTCACCTGACCGAGATTCGAACCTCAATCTCCTCGTCCTCGGCAGTCGAGCTCAACACAAGCAGGTTAGCCAACTACGCCACAGAGGCGGGTATATAATAAATAAGTTAACATTTAGTTACTAATGGTATTTTTTTATTATCCTATTATATTTATAATATTTTCCAAGATTCGGATTTAAGCTTGAGATTTGAAGGAAAAGTAGAAATTTGGATTCGACTGAACCCTAAAATACACACATTAAAGTGGTAATATAGTGAATAATCAATGTTAAAATGAGATAACACAATTGGTTAAAAAAAAGCCAGAAACTGCCAATTCTATCTCGTGTATTGCTGCTACCAGATAAGGTTGAATAGTACCATTCAGAATAAAATAATTTTTCACAAATAAATCAAGGTACTTGCATGCAACAAACCTGCTGGAAACAAATTTATTTAAAAGTAAATAACGAAGAGTACATCCAATGTACTCATGGGATTATTCAAGTACAGTAGAGCGTCGGAAATCCGAACGTCAAAAATCCGGAGCGTCGCAAATCCGGATCGGCAGTGAGAGCAGGTAGGGAGAGGTAGTGGAAGGTATCCTGGAGAGTTCAACGACTTAGCCAGTTACCTCTCCTTGGTCACGTGCTCGGCTCAGTTCTGTGCTATCATTTACAAACTTTACAGCAGTGGTGATAATGGAAGCCGGTCCTTCACACTCAGACGCCTATGAAGCATTCCAGACAGCTATGAACTGGTTAGAGAGGCAACCTGAGGGGACGGCGAACACAACTCGTACTTCAGACTGAGAGACGTTGCAAAGAAAAGTATGTCAAGTCTTGTACAAAAAACAATTAAGGACTTTTTTTACTTGGTAAGTTTCCATTAATTACTGTATATTCTTGGTTTTTTTTTAAAAAAGTATTGTAGAGTTACTAATCTAAATTACATAATGTACATGTTCTTATTCAATATACTTTATTAAAATATTTTGTGTAACTGTATTTTTCGAACCCTTCACCCTCTATTTGGCAATACAGTAGACTCCCGAGCGTCATGTATCCTCTAGTCAATACATTGCGTATGTATACAGTTATTGACAGCTCATTTGAAAATCCTGACAATTTAGTAATCCGGATGGGTCCCGATCGATCTGGATTAACGACACTCCACTGTAAATACTAAATACCCAGTATTCAGAAATACTCCATACTCGATTGTACTCGAAAGTGAAAAAATATCGGTCCATCAAGACACTGTGAATACAGGTCACAAAAATCACTGGTATGAATCACCGATATTTTAAAATCACAGTCACTGTATTCACTGATATTGTGAAATCCCTGTTTTACCCATCTCTAAGAGATATGCTGAATTATTCATGTGACCTCTTGCCTACATATCTGAGATATTTAAAAAAATTGCTTTTATATTCCATATACTATACTATAGTTTATTTTCAGAATATGTAACAACACTGACATACCCACTTTGGTGGCCGCGTGGTCCAACACGTTACGCTTATGTTGGACTAGACTGCTCCTGGCCAGGTGGTCGAGGGTGGATTTTCCTAAATGGTTTTCTACTCTCCTACCACACAAATGCGGGCGCACTTCCTTTCAATAGAACCTTAGATTATTTGGTGGTCTAGGGATAAGGTGTGGAACTTCTGTGCTGGCATCCGGGGTTCAATCCTCGGTCCGGGCATAGAATCATCTGAGTGCCAAACCCTTCCTTTACCTCTGACAAGACGTGTATTAATTACAACTTGTAAATGTGTGGAATGCCAGGCCTACACTGTTGTTCGGATCCCACATTAAAATGTAGGTCCTTTGTTTCATCTCACAATCACCCTACCATTACACATTAGTGTAAGTGCTTATAAACCAAACAGGTAGTAAGACGCGGTGCTAATAATAATGTCTTCCTCAACCCTACCTCATTAGTGTGATTAAATGTGGATAGCCTATACAAGTACAGTCTGATTTTGGTTGGAGGAACAGTTTAGAAAATTCAAACATATTTATTTATGGCCAACAATGATAATACTTTACTATTTGTATTATTCTTTAGGTATTGATGATCTATCAAAAGCAACAGCTGCAGATATCACTTATGTATGGATATATTAACATTGTTTTAGTAACGTTTGTAGCTGCCAGATATTATTTTTTTTATCAAAGCCAGGGTATAGCAATCCACAGTGTAAAAGATAGAATTGGACCGATGCCGAATATCAATACAATCATCAGCCGATTATGGTTCAATCGACGGATCCGATGATCAGCGCTTGTATCGCCGAGAATTTATGTTGATTATTCTATACTTATGGATATAATATATATTTTAAATTCTTAAGCCATAAACATAAAATACCAATTTGGAAACAAATAGATTCAATCTAATTCATTTCTTCAAATGTAAACACAACTTCTATTTTGTGTTTTCATTAAAACTTAAAACAAATGGTGAGCAAATACTGTATCTTATCTCATCCACTGGGTCATTGACATCATAGACTCTTCAGTTCAGCTGGATTGGTCAGTTATACAAAAAGTTCACTCCACCCAAACAAGAGCAAGATGCTGGTATTTTTAAATAACAATTTAAATTCCACCCAAAAGTGAACGTACCTACCGTATGTACAGTTAATTTGGATGTAACAATAACGTTTAACAAGAGCTTTTTTTCTATAATCTCAAGCAGGTTTTCATTTAGACAAAGAATTACAGAAAGCCTATAAAAATGTAACTATAAATGTGAAGCCAAGTTTTAACTAACACGTGTCAAAGTCTCTCTTTCATTTAAATACAAAATATGTGTATTCTCCTTGTGTACAGAACTTTGTGTGCCCTTATTCATTTCATTAAAAATTATATTTAAATTTGAAATTTGTAATTTGTGATTATGATTGTTTTAAATGACAGAGCCAGTTGTCCCAACAATAAAATAAACTATATTTGAAACAACTTTAAATCTTAATTTAGGCTTGATTAAAACAAACTTTTAATGGACAGTATCAAATTGAAAACTAAAAAAATAATCGGCAAAATAGCTGATCGGCCCAGCTCTTGTAATAAAAACAGTGTTTATAGGTAATGTTCAAATTGTAAACTAGTTTGTTAAGAAGAGATTTATCAAGCCGTATATTTGCCCAGCTATCAGAAATCAGAAGCTAAGTACATTAAGTGGACTAAAAAATCAGTGAAAATCACATAACACACCATAAATATTTAATAAAAATATGTGGTCCAGCATGTACTGAGGATGAGAAAAGAGAGGAGGCCGAAGAAAATGTTGGAAATGTATTTGTGAAAAAGACCGCAGGAGAGGCCAAGAAAGAGATGGGAGGAGCAGATAGTGTTCAAGTGAGCGGAAAGGACTGGAAGAAATTAAAGGAGGAAGAGTGGTGGAAGGATATAAGATGGAGGCATTTTACTAAACTGACTCGACCACAGGCTGGAAGCAGTTGAGGAGACTATGACGGTCCAGCAGTTTGACATTTGTTTCTATATCCATTCTTGTATAGATTCATAGAAAAATAACTTACCATTCCAAAATGCTAATTCTTCACTAAAGTGTTCAGAATTGAGCCGTGAGCCATTCATCTTGGTTGAGAAAGAAAAATGCTAAGGCTGGGTGTGTGTAGTATTTAATATGTTGTTTGTTTAAATCAGGGGTCCTCAATCCGCAGCCCGCAATAACATTTACTGCGGCCTGCTGGCTCATGAACAATATAAAATTATTTCAAGAGAAAAAATGACAAAAACCGATACATATTTTATATAATCAACTAATAAAATAAATACGTAGGCTATTTTACTTTATTTTATAAACGATTTTTGCTTTTTATGCAAAGGAAAATATTGCATTTTTATATAAATGTACAATGAAACATCAAATGACAACTCTAGTAGATAAGACATATTATTTTAATATTTGTTCAATCCGAATATTGTTAGGAGAGTTTTGCGGTCCATGAGCCAACAAGAGACAGAAACTTTGGCCCTTGGACATAAAAAAGGTTGAGGACCTATGGTTTAAATTATAATAAAGAAGCGTAAAATCATATATTTCTCAAATCCAAATCTTAAATTTTCATTTAAATCCTCGAATCTTTAAAAATGTACAATTTTTGTTTGAGTAAAACATATTTAAAATTCAATTTAAAAAAGTTTGTTTAAGTCCTGGTGCTTCTGATAAATGCTATTTTGTTTGGTCATGTCTATCACATAATAGGTAACAAATAAAATACTTATTTAGTAAATTAATTATATTAATACCATTGTGACCTTTTTATGATTTTGTTACTCTTCCAACTACAAAAGTCCACATAATTTACTGTTACCAAGTGCTTGAAAATTAACTATATCAAGACAAGGTCTTCATAATTATTGTTTTAAGATGTTTAAGAGCTTTTAATCTCTCGAATATCATAGGATTTGAGAAATTGAAGATTAGAACGTCACATCTCTAAATTAGAGGTAATGTTTTTTAGAAAATACATTTTAACAAAACATTTATGTAATCATCAATAGTGTCATCTTTACTTGAAAAATAAGTTGTTTTTTTATCACCTATTATAAAATACCATACAAACAAGACAATGAGATTTCAACTTTTCATTTATCATCAAAATCTTTATCAATCCTCTTGACATTCTTGATAAATCTTTAAATTAATTTTTAAATTTTACAGAAAAATAACATGTATTGGATAAAGGCTTAGTTCTGCTGGTGTTCAATCTACAGTGCAATATGGTAGGTTACTTATTTTGACACCAATTTATTAATATAATTAATATAAGGGTACACCTTAGGAGGTGGTCAGACATCAATAGTGCATTTGCATATTGGGTCAGTGCCAAATTTACCTATGTGGGGAAGGGCGGGGGGGGGGGGNAAAAACCCATGTAAATTAAATCATAGTGGAAAGGTAAACATCAAGCAACAGTTTGATTTTACACTAATGTAATAATAACATAATAATAATACTTAGCACCGCGTCTTACTACCCATTCGGGTTATATGCTTAAATACTAATTACGTTAATGAGTTAGGAATTGGAAAGGTTGAATAGAAAGGAAGTGAACCCGCATTTGTGTGTGAGAAGAGTGGAAAACCACCCCCAGTACACCTGATCGAGATTCAAACCTCAATCTCTCCATCCTCGACAGTCTAGCTCAACACAAAACTAGCATGTTAGCTAACTAGGCAACCGAGGCGGGTTTAATAATAACAACAAAGTAAAAGAAAGTAGGCTTGAGAGTTAGCGTGAGAACTTTAAAATAATCAACAAAGACTTTCTTGGTAAAATCTTTCAAGTATCGGCATGATTTTTATTTTTTATTTAAACTGCACATTCATAAATTTGTTAGTATCTAATTATTTCATGCAGGAAGAACGTTATTGTAGACAGGAAATAAGAAGGCATCCACAAGAGAGTAAATGTTTTCTTTCTTGCGTGGGCTTAAGGGGGCCCATGTCTGTTTTGGCCCCCAGGCAATCAATCACCCCACCTTAAATCTGACACTGTATTGGGCTAAGGTAAAATTTTTGCCGAGGAAAAAAAAGTATTACTGTCAAAAAAATGTTTTTTCGTCCTTTCACTACATAGTAAATTAAAGTTGAGTCTGGTTGGTTTCATATATTTAAGTTATTGCTTACCATCAGTAGCTTGTACAAAAATTAAATAAACTTAAAAAAAATAAAGAGTGAATTTTCTCTTCTTTGTACTCAAACTTTTCTTTTGACATATTTAGCTGTAATAATATTTTAACATAAAATATATTTTCTCATAATATGTAAATTTAGAAAACCACCCCTGTACTCATGGCCAGGACTAAAATTTGCTGTTCAGTCAAATATATGCGCGTGGACATTTAAAGTTTTAAAATTGCTTAGTAATTTTGATAATAATATAATTTACATCATTGGTAAATTATCACAATTATCAATCGTAGTAATAGAAAAATAAATTAGGCTTAGCAGTTAATTTATCTACATGGTAAAAATTATAATAGCATAATATACATTTATTATTTGTCAGTAGGCCCTACTAGGGCAATATATGTCACATGTATTTTATACATTAGGAACAAAACACATAATTTTAGCAAGGGCACTTTCAAGGTGATAAAATATTATGGTTACAATGAATTACCTTCGTTTAATGTTTTTGAATCGTTTATGGGAAAAAGAATTTAGCTAGACAATTATTTCTTATCATTACTTCCAGCTGTAAAGAAATGTGCACAATCAAAATTGTATGCGCAAACATTTCAATCCAATCCGGCACAAAAAGAGGGAAGGGTATGCAACTTTTAGTTTCAAAAGTCTGTTTTGCAATTTAAAAACTGCTAAGTTTTTAACAGATATGCAGTCCATACATACAAAATTAATGTTAAGCAGGTCAACTTAACCTAAAAACACTTGTTCCTAGGCTAGTCATGAGTTTGGATTTGCGACAATATACACACATCAATACGAGTTCTTCATTCCCACTAACTTAATATTTTGTAAAACGTTTACATTTAAGAGATTATCTAAATATCAAAACAAACAAGCCACAATAATAAAAAATGATTTTTATAGGAAGCCCACTTTCAACTACCAACACTTGAAAAAAAAACACTAAAATTTGGCATTCTAGAAATATTTATTTTATACAGATTAAACTAAAAACCGAATAATTTCAATGAAAATGGAGAGGAAATAATTATTGGGGATCATCAGTGTGGATTTTGACGAAATAGATCAACAAAGGATCAGATTTATACTTTCGGTAAATATTAGAAAAAAGTGGGAACACAACATGATGGTTCATCAAATATATTTAGATTTTATAAATGTCTACAATTCAGTTAAAAGAAACAAATGAGAGATTTCAGTTAAGTTTGGAAAACCCAAAAAACCTGTAAAGCTAATTGAGGTATTTTTGACTGATACGCGTGGCAGGGTACAGGTTAGATGTCACTTATCGGATACTTCTGAAATACATGAGTTGAAACAAGGCGATGCACTTTCCCCATTAATTTTTAATCCAGCCTTTTTTTTCTTACATCTATTGCTGTTTCCAACCTTTGGCCTGGGTCAGTTTTTTTAAAATCCAGCCTTAAAGTATGCTATCAGGGTAATGCAAGAGTAGGGAAGGGGAAGGAGTAGGGACACTAAACGGTACATTGCAGAAATTAGGGTACACAGATGATTTAGCTTTGTTGGGCAATAGTAAGGAAGCTGTTACAAGAAATACAAACATTTTATCAGAGGCTAGTAAGGAAATAAATTTATAAGTGAACGCAAAAAAAAAAAACTATGTAAGTTATATGATCAAACAAAGAACAGAGATTTCGTTGAACATTACATTTGACAGGATTAATGAGTTTAAATATTTAGGTGCAATTTTAACTTACTAGCCGTAATCATATTTGATTGGAAATTAGGAAAAGAATAGCTGGGAAATGCATGATACTACTCGGTAAGTAAGTTGTTGTCACCTCGTCTGCTTTCAGGGAAAGTAAAACTCAAAATATACAAAACAATAATTTTACTGGTTGTTTCCTATGGGTGTGAAACGTGGTCTTTTACCTTACATTACAAAAACAAATATAGGGTGTTCGAAAACAAGTTACTTAAGAAGATATTTGGTCCAAAAGAGATGAGGCTACTGGGGCATGGAGAAGGTTACATAATGATTAGTTTCATACCCTGTAGTCATCACAAGATATTGTTAGGACAATCAAGTCGCGTGGATTAAAGTGGGCAGGACATGCAGCACAAATGAGAGAATTTAGAGCCGTGTTCAGGGTACTGATTGGCAAACCAAATGGAAAGACCTAGACGAAAACGGGAGGATAACATTAGAATGTACCTGAGAGAAAAAGTGTATAATAAATTGTAATAAATAAAACTAGCTCAAGATAGGGATAAGTGGAGTACTTTTGTAAATGCAGCAATGAGCTTTCAAGTTCCTAATGCCATATAGAGGGGCGACTTAAGGGTTGGGTGGCTGCTCGGGGCGCCGGCAAACAGAGCACCAGCCTAACCTAATACAATGTTGGTGTGATAAGAAAATAATGTTAGGTTTGGAGTTGTGGGGACTATTTTCATATTTTCCTCTTATCACCCGGTTACAAAGGGAGGCGCCAAAAACAATCATGCCCGATTCCAAAATTTACCTCGGGTCGCTTCTGGCCATAGAGTAAGCATTGATTAATAAGTTATTAAAACCTTCCAATAATACTTCGTATGGATTAAGTATATTTTTTCTTTATATTATTAATTTAAATGGACTACGAATGTGAATTCAATTGTAATATTTTTACCACCACCACTGTTTCCGGTTTATAATGGGCTTCCTATGAAACTCAGATCGTAAGGTACAATCATTAATTAGATATTAAACTTTTTAACCTTTAATATTATTATTGAAAAACAAAGATTTAATGAAATCACTAGCTAATATAAGTAAATTATATATTTGATTTTAATGTTCCTGATAGTAACCAAATGCAGCAAGTACTTTGCCTATCTTAAGGTTGTGTTAAAGGTATGGTAGTGTTCAGTCCAGTTTTCATATGAAGGGTTATCTGACAACTAGAAAAGTTATTAAATCTTTCACATATTAATATGTAAAGTCATTATCTACGGCGGTCCCTTTAGCTATTATTTATATATATAAATATAAAAAAAACACAACCAGTAATTTAGAAAAATGTTATACATTTTGGCTGCAAAAAAGATTTTCTTATGCTTTTTAAAAGACTGTTCCTGTGAAAATAGGAGTGTAGGTAAGTGACAGTAGATGGTTTTTTATTTTAAACAATGACAAAGTTACTTAATAGCAACCTATTTGGAAATAATCATTTGCTTTGTAATATTATATTATGAATAAAAAGTGTCATTAAACGATTATTATAATTAAATACTTTCCAAAGTATTACTTTATAGTTGTCATTTTTCTTAACGAGCATTGAAAGAAAAAATATATCAAAAAAAACTTTTTTTTAAATATTTTTGCAGTTGTGGCAACAAGATTATATTATGTGAAATAATAAATTAAAAAGTGTTAGGACTATATTTACATTTGTATCTTGTAACTGGCCATAAAAAAAAAAAAAATGTTATCATAACAAAATATTAGTTATAAAATAAACTTTTATTATTGTTAACAGTGCATGAACTGGGCTGGTTGTATGACATCATCAACCGCTCTTGTTTCAGCTAGTGAGCCATCTTAATCTATAAAGAGAGCGCAGCATTTTAGAAGCTTTCATCTGAAAAGCATTTTTAAGTGAACCACAGCTTCCACAAAAAAAAACCACAAAAGAACAGGTGGTTACTTTCATAAGTTTGTGTTTCAATGATGTAAAAATGGCTAAAATAAGAAATTATTCAATACAAATGGATTGTTGAGAAAGTTTTGACTGCCAAAAGTAACAGTTGACTCAACACCTGGTCTTGCAGAAAATATATGGTTTGACAAATGAATATAATGGTAACTTTTCCTAGCTGTCACCACCTCTCCTATTGTAGATAGGGTAGAGGTACTTTGATTGTTTGCACAAGAAATAGTAATATTTTAACCAAGCAATAAAAGTTTCATTTTTATCAGTGTTTTATTATTATTTTTTTTAATGTTATACTAATTATCCAGGTTATCAGCTATTTAGACTGATGGAGTAGGATAAGGCCGACATAATCTAAAGGAAATGTGCCCACATTTGTAGCCTATGGTGGGATAGAAGAAAACAATTCAGAACTACACCATAATTATCATCAGTACACCTGGCAGGATTTCGGAACCTGACCTCTCTGTCCCCGTCAAACCAAACGAGACAAGGTATATGCCCAAGTCTGTTTTCCCATCGATGTAGGTCTCAATACTTTATTGGTGTAATTAATGTGAAAGGTTTGTTAAATAAAAAGGTTTGGTATAAATAAATATTCACACTAAAAATGTTTACATTGGATTTTGTCATAATTTAATAATTTAGCAATAACACGTTTAGAGTAGAACCGATATATTAAAAAACAAACTGAGCATGATTTTAGACCCTTCGTAAGTGTAAATGTAAAACATTTGATAACACAATAATACTAGTGGAAATATTATGTGTAATGAAGTGTGGTAGTAATACAATTCCATTCATAATAGGCTAGTGAAGTGAGGCGTGTTCTTTAAATTGTAACAACCACAAGACACTTATTTTCAAGATAATTAATTTTTATTAGCACAGTGTGGGACAGCTGATAGAACAAGTTGGATATCCTTCACTATTTTCTGAACCAATTAATGTTTCTAGGAAACCATTCAAATGAGTGTACTACTAACTAGGTGCATCAAGTTTTAGGCTAGCTTTTATCTGAGATTTCGGCTCAGTCAAAGTCATGTGAAGACCCCCTATGTTATTAATATTAACCTCAACTGATATTTGAGTAGCACCATTTAGTTCAGTAAGTGTTGCTTTACCAAGCAGTTTGCTTATATCTGAATCTATGCGTTCTTTTTCATACAATTCCACTGTGATTTCTGAATAGTCAGAGTCTACAGGATAAGTATGAATTCTTTTCACCGGCACTGGAGATAATTCTGGAATCACATACTTTAGTTCAGACTGGCCAGAGAGTTTAATAAAAATAGGTTTCGACACAGCGGGTAGTTCCATTGAGAGATGTTCACAATCGGGGTCAAATGAACAAGACAAAAAACTTGCCTGCTTTGCAGCACCTACAGCAATTACTTCATCTGGGTTAATGCTAGAGAACATAGTGGCTTCTGGAAATAAATCACTTACCATTTTCTGTAATTTGGGTATTTTCATTGATCCTCCACAAATAATAATTTTAGAAACAGAAGAATTACTTAGTGATGCTTTCTCTAAAATATCTCTAACTGGTTGTAAATACTCTTGGATATTTTGTGCGATCAGATTTTCAAACCTAGCCCGAGATACGTTACAGCTGAAGTCGACACCTTCACACAAAGACTCAACAAAACAATGGGCTGTACTCATTGTGGATAAAACATGCTTGCAAGTCTCTGCCGCAGCCATCAATTTTGCCATTGAACGTCTACTTTCTTGGGGATCCAGCTTCCATTTCTGACGAAATTCACCTGCAAGAAAATCTGCAAGAATTTTTGTGAATTTGTCTCCTCCTAGATGAGAGACATGAAGAGCACTGCATACAGTGTACATGCCAGAGTTCACCTGCATGATTGTCACATCGAGAGAAACTCCACCGAGGCGATATACCAGGCAGAAAAGTTCTTCTTCGTCCTGTAATCCTATTCCATAAGCCAAAACTGCAGCAGATGGTTCACTGACTACTTGTAAAACATCAAAACCTGCTTCCTCAGCTGATCGCATCACAGTTTGTCGACTAGTTTGGTTAAAGTACAAAGGCACACATAAAACAGCTCTTAACTCCGATTCAGACCTAGCAGAACTATTAGCTATTGAATACATTTTCTTGTATATACATACAGCTATCTCTTCTGGTGAAAAGTAACAAAGTTTTTCACCTCGTTTTACTTCATATTTAGTTAACGAGTCTTTGTCTTTTGTAATTTTACATAAATGTTTTTCAACAACATTAGAGTATTCTTCTTCAGAAAGAGAAGAGTTAAGTAATTGTTTGTTATGAGTCACAGTTGATGCTAGATTTCTTGCAAGACCTGCTTTAGCCGCTAGGCCTACAACTTTTTCATTTTCATGAAAACTAACCACTGCAGGGGTAACTCTGTCCCCAGAATCATTTGCAATTACATCAATTTTTCCATCTCTAAACAACGCTAAGCAAGCAGAAGAATTTCCTAAATGTACGCCGAAAGCAACTGCCATTATATGTTTCAAAACAAATTATTATATACAGTTAATTCATCAAAAAGTTTCACAACCAATTAAGATAACCACAATTTTTTGCTCCTTTGCCTCGTGCGTGTAAATTTAAGAACAAAACGTGTTTAAAACTAATTTTCAGTTGGCAGTCTGATTAGAATAACATGTGCACCACAATTACAAATATAATTCCTCACTAAGGCATTATTGTAATTACTTATAATATATTGACTATGTATAGTTTTGAGCTATAATTTACATTATATTTTAAGATATATAAATAATAAATATTATAACTACATTTTTCAGGAGTATTGACTAAAATCAACAAACTAATTTGATATAGATTTAATTTTTTTTATAGATAGATGGATAGGTTGTTACATATTAATCTTATTTGAAGACTTTAAATTCAAGATTACAGAAGGACAATAATTGAATTGTTTTAATTGTAAGAAACATTATAATATATATTATAGCATGAGTATCTAAGAATTATTATTATTATTATACATAATTTATTTCAAAAATTATCAACAAAGAAACTTATAGTAATTAGTTTAAAAAAATAGATAGGTAATTAGCTATTTCATTACGTGATCTTAAAAAAATAACGATTAATAGATATGGGATTGTTGAATAAATGCCATGCAAATAATGTATTTATACACGTGTATATATACATACATAAGGTGTGAGATATGAGATTATCTGTAAAGTATCGTTTATAAAGGTCAATCTATTTTGGGAATTAATTAAAGATTTTTTCATCTTTATTGGATTTTTTTCAAATTTGAATAACTGTGTAATTTATTATATTTTAAAATTTGAATTAATGGAATGAAGAAGGGAGAGAAAAGAAAGGAGCATACAAACGAATAATTGTTGTTAAGAATGAAACATTACGTAAGATTATCTAAAGAGAAAAAGATGAATACAAAGAAAGTTGTAAAGGAGAGTAGGTAGCAAATGAGATTAAAAGAAGGAGAAAGAATGCAGAATGATTTTGAAAGAAATAAGAAGCTATTCTGGAAGTGGGTAAAGAAAACGAAACAATGAGTGCGAAGAAATGCCAATGACATTCAGAATTAGCGTGATGAGATTATCAGGGATGAAAACAGTAAATGAGAGCCACGCAGGGAGTATTTTGATAAATTGTATGGTGAAAACGTAGAGAAAGAAGCAAAAGTTAGGGAAAATGTTATTATGAGCGAAATAATTAATGAGGCTAAGGTGTTAAAAGCTATCAAAGTGTTTAAGAATTGCAAAGCTGAAAGCGTAGATGGGATCACAAGGGAAATGCTTAAGTATGGAAGTATGGTACTACTTGCCAGATTGTGTGAGTTGTTCAATGTGAGTGCTGGGAGTTTTTGGGAGAGTTCTATTTAAGAGGGTGTGTGGAAAACCTGTGAACATGATTTGGGGTGTGTTATATGGTTACATGCCAGGTAGACGTTACATGAAACAGATATTTGCATTGCAACAAGTGATTAAGAAATATATTGTTGTAAGGAAGAAAGTGTTTAGTACATTTGTGGATATGGGAAAGCGTATGATCGTGTGAATAAGAGTATGTTATGGGATGTTCTGAGAAATATCTGTATGGTGTGGATGCATGGCTAGTAAATGCTGCTGTGGTGGTGTATTATGGAAGTAAGGTGTGGGTTAGGGTAAATGAAGCATTGAGCAAATGGTTTGAAATTGAACAGTGTGTTACCTGTACCTAATCTTGTGTTATCTCTACATGGTTGTTTAATGTATTCATGGATAAGTGTATGAGGGCTGCTTTTGAGGACGCGGTTATTGTACAAATGGACAATGTGAATGTGATAATGCTGCTATATGCTAATGATACCGTATTAATGGCTGAGAATGAAAGTGACTTTCAGAATCCATTAAATCGTATGAATGTGGTGACATTTAGAACAAGTGAATACATTTGTGTATTTGGGAAGAATTTTCTGTAAAAATTGTATGAGAGATGGTGAAATTGACAGATGGGTGAATGAAGCTTGGATTATTGTTAGGTGTGTGTGGACTATTGCAAATAACTGTAAGAATAGTATAGTAAGAGGTAAAGGTGGCTATATATAAAAGTATGTTAACGTAAACATTGATTTAAGGATTTGGAGCGTAGGTTTGTCAGGAGAAACACAAGAGCAAGGTGAATGTGGTTGGAATGAAATATCTAAGAAATGTATGTGGAAAAACTAGAATGGACAGAGTCAGTAATGAATGGGTGGTGAAGGAGTGTGGTTTTAAAGAGTCCAATACGTCAATGTGAAAGAAGCGTCTTACGTTGGTTTGGGCATGTTGAGTGCGGATCGAGTGTGGATCGAGTGACTAAGCAAATATATAAAGGTTGAGTATGTATACTAAATAAAGTGTTAGGCCATGTAAGACGTGGCTAAATGTTGTAGATGAATTTGTAGAAAAAGCGAAACATTCATAGTTATAAGAATAAAATAGCATGTATGACTCGGTGTGTTACACTTAACCACTAGTGCTATTTAGTGACCGTATCTCTATTCACGAAAAAAGGCTTAGCTGACTGAGCCATCGACAACGGATACAAAGTTCAAATTAGTACAACACTATTTCCTAGATGTCAGAAGTGAAACTTTGATTCAGAGCACCATATTTTTTTACAAAAAATAGTAAAAAAATATTATTATTCACCTTGAATTAAGATGTATGTATAACAAATTGTATAAAAGAGTATTTACTGTAATGCATGCAATTTAGGATAAATAATTATATAAACAGCCAGTGGGAAAATTAGAAGTCACGCCTCTCTGGTGCAACAGATAAATATGTTGATGTGATTGTAATGCACTAAACATTATTGTAGTAGAACCTTTCTACCCCACCCCCGACTAGTCCGACGTCTCCTGGCGCAGTCCCCGGACGCTAAGGTGGTCTGGGCCAAGCTTACCTTCGGACCCGATCCCTCGCCATCCAATCCCCGAAGACGATGACGCAAGCTAATCTGTTCACGCGTTGGGTAACGGGCCTCCTGCAGCCACTTTGCGTGGAGGGTACCGCGGTCCAGTGGTCGCCGTCGGTCCGGTGGCTGGGGATGACCCTGGACGTGAAATGCAGTTGGGACCCGCACCTTCGTTCGGTGGCGGGTAGGGCCAGGGGCGTCATGTTGAAGCTGGCTCCTCTTTTGTGCCCGGTCAGTCCGTTGGAATACGGTCACAAGCTCAGAATTTTTCTGCTTTGTGTGACGTCCGTCCTGCTCTATTCCACTCCCGTGTTTTCCTATCTACCTAGATAGATAAACAATCATTTACGTTCTGTATACCACCGGTTCCTTCGCCTGATCCTCGGGGCTCCGCCCCGCGTCCCAAACCACGATCTCCTGACCGTGTCAGGCCTCCCTTTCTTGGACAGCCGTATCCGCGGGCTGGCGGAGAGGTTTTTCAGTCGGGCGCAGGCCAGCTCCAACATGATCGTCAGGGGCATCAGCGATTACGACGCTCCTGGCCATCCCTACCGCCGGATTAGGGACGGCGTAGTGAACCCCTTCGTCGACATCGGAAGGTGACCTTGGAGCCGAATCTGGGGAGTCGTGAACCCCCTTCTAGTCGTGTGAGACTGGGAGGGGAGGCCGGACAGCGGGCGATGCCGGCCGACAGGCCGAGTTAGTTGCGATAGGACGGGTTGACGGGTAGTGTGAGTGAAAGTGTCGCGAATTGCACCCGTCGACCGGTCAACGAGGACCAACCAGGTCATATGTGCCGTGTGGGGGGGAACAAATCCCCCCACTATATGTGAATTGTGCCCTATTTGGGGATCGGAATAGACTGAAAAAACATTTAATTTATTTACGTAATATTGTATTTTTGACAACCCCAAGGGGTTGGGAAAAATTTTATGGTTTCCATTATGAGCAGTTTTGTATAAAATGTATGTAAATAGAGTTTAAGTGAAAATAATAAAATACTAATGAAACAAACGTTCCGGTTGGTCCGAACGCAGCTCAACAGCATGCATGCACCGACTTGTTGATGACTGGTCAGTTGTTTTGCTGCCTCTATGAGCCGTCATTTAACGTCTAGTGCGTAGTAATTACTCGTCGTGTGTGAATTGTGTTTTGTGTACGTAGTGTTTGCATCACATACAGTATGTCAGGAATAAAACATAATAACTTTACTGTTCATTTAGACGAAAAAATTAAAAGTGCTACAGAGACTGGGCAACGGGGAATCACTCAAAAAAATTGCTAAATAACTAAATGGGAGAGTTACTACAATAAAGGACTGGATGAAAAATAGAAAAGATATTGCCCGTGTATCACATACGCAAGCCAAGAAATCTTTTGATGTTGCTCTTCAGTACATCGAACATAACAAAATATCTACACCTATGAATATCTTGTGGATCAAGAAATGGAGGAATATTGCAGCTAAGTCTAGACTGTCATCTGCCAAACAAAAGAACATTACTGATTTTTTTCACTAAAATATGTGTTTCTGTATAAGTTTTGTTTTATTTTAGAGGGTATTATGTATGTATGTATGTATGTATGTATGTATGTATGTATGTATGTATGTATGTATGTATGTATGTATGTATGTATGTATGTATGTATGTATGTATGTATGTATGTATGTATGTATGTATGTGTATGTAATACATTACTGTAAATATTTCGTTTTCTTCTGATAATCCGACCTTTTTTGCGCTCCGACCATAATCCAATACCACAGGTGACGGATTAGTGAGGTTCTACTGTACTAGTTTCAAATAATATATAATGTGTTGCGGTATGATCAAATTTAATGCAAATTCAGGTCGTTGTCGGTATCAAATTTAATTTCGTAATTATTATTTGTCTCTCATTTCCGTTAGCACTTAGGTTTTTTTTTAGTGCTGTTACTTCACACTCTATAATTTCATGTTCAGCACCTAGGATCCGCTTGGACTTCCCAAACCTTCTATTTCCTCTCAATATCCCCTCTATTACTCTATCTTTCGTTAACTGTTACATAATTCTTTCACCGCATCCACATGAGCCTTTCCGATGCTTCTTTCCCCCAAAAGGTCCCATGGTAAGAGAGGCGGCTAGTATTCACTCTTCAAGAATTTATTGGCTTCTTTTTCTCAAGCATCCTCTATCAGTAACAGTCGAGTCTCAGAAGAGGTACCACCACCACAAAACCCAACATTCTCTCAAAGTACCAAGATTTCCTCCAGCACCCGTTAACAGCAATTCTCCCCATTCCTCTATGCACTCTTACCCAAAGAAACAACATATGCGCTTCCTTCAAGATCCTCGTCTGCTGCGGAAACTTATATCTCTGGGTTTTGACACCGCTCCTCCTGAACCCCCTCTGTAGACAATGAAGCAGTACGCTCTATTTTGAAGGTCCGAAACCAGCTTTCACTTTAGACGCACTTATGGCACATATTTACTTACCCGCTACAAAGAAAATATCCCTGAATGTATGGATGAACGCGTTCCCAAATGACCCATACCTAGGATGGTTCATGGAAACCAGATTGATAAAGCGACGGGAGAATCGTCATATCTTCAACCTCTAAGGAACATCAAGCCTCAAGAAAGTTATTGTCTGTTAAACATAGTTTTTAGACAATGTTTAAAACAAATTTCTTTGAGCCAAGGCTAGGCTCCCGAACTCCCCAAATTTTTGGTGCAAGGATTGAGTATGGTTTTTCAAGAGTTAGTCTTTAACTGTAAATGGGGTGTATCAAAAATTTACGTTCGCGTCGTGGTCGTTTTCTATTGCAGGTTACAAGAGCAAAAATAGCACCTACATCTACTACTACGTTCTTGATGATACTATACCAGGATACTATACGTAATATATGTTTCTGAAATTGTTGTCTTTCTTGGCAACAAATATGTGCTGACACGACCGACACACCGACAACGTGACTGTTACGTCATTCATCTGTTGCTGTGCAGTTGCTATCCAGAAAGGTAACGACAAAAAACTGTTTAAACAATTTGCTGCCTGTGTACACATGACCTAAATCATAAATCTCCACCCCTGCTTTAGAGGTAATTTAATTACTCACCTATTATTAATAATGTGCGTCTTTGAGTTAAAATTAAACTTAAATATTTTGTCTATAATAAAATATCTTTACAATCAAATATATAACGTTTGTAATTATGTATAAGCCATTAGCCAATACGAGTCTTACTGTTGATTCACACGCTCGCCGAAAATATATAGCAGAACCGAGTATCCACTCTGCCTAGTAAACGCATCAGTTCATGCACTCGCGTAAAGTTGAGAATGTGTGTTTACCCATGATGCATTGAGATGACGATTTAAAATCAGCTGATTGCCTCCATTTTTGTTTGTGTTGATAACCTGTAAAACTGATTATGAAAAGAAAAAGGAAAATAGCACTGCTTGCAGCTTTATGCATTGAAGAAGAACAATGTGTGAACACTAGATATTCACTAGTCTTTCTTTCAATCTTTCTTTTAATTCATCGGTTTTTAGAGTCGACATTGTTTACTTTCCGTAACAGATGGCGCGTGGTTGATTGTTGGCGCATGCGCTGATTGGTTCTTCTACGCCGATTTTCAAGGAGAAGCGCGGCCAAAGCTGAAATTATTTCTACAAATGCAGAACTTTGTACGCAGATCGTGCTGATTTCTTGTGATTGGCTTAAGCGGTCATCACGTGACGCATTTCGGCTCTGCGCTTGTTCTTCGGCGAACGTGTGAATCCACACTTAAGGTATTAGCACTACAACATTCCATGGCTTTCTTCTTCAATAAAAGTTGATTTAGCATTTTAGGTGTAAGTAGTAGATAAGTAGGACAATATACTAAATAATTAGTGTACAGGCCTCCATAAATTATTCAGCTCATTATAAGACTTAATAAATTAGTTCTTTAAAAGATGTCTTGTTTACTGATGTAGTGACTAAACTGTGGTATTATACTTAGTTAAAACAAATTGTTTTTGGGTAGTGTTATTAATCACCGACAACTATAGCTCCTAAAATGATCAATTTATTAAGGCTTACAATAGAATGAATGATTTATTTACACACATGCACTCAGCATGGCTCCAAACACTAAACAAGGTGTTATTCTATCACCTAAACTTGCTGATCTCGATATTCCACCAGCTAGGAAGGTCCATCGGTTGCACCGTACTCGCTCGTCAACAGCATGCAAGCTATATGGGATATATGCTATTCTCAGCAGGATGGCAACGCAACACTCTTGACTTACAAGGAAATGTACAAGAGTGGGTTAACCTCTTGCGAGAATAAACCTTAAATTATTATTATTATTAGCACCGCGTCTTACTACCCGTTCGGGTTATACGCACTTACGCTAGTGTGTAATGGTAGGGTGATAGATTGTGAGATGAAATGAAGGACCTACAGTTTAACGTGGAATCCGAACCACGGTGGAGGCCTGGCATTCCTCGCATTCACAATAAACCTTAAAATGTTTATGTTCTTACAATATATGATTTTTTTAAAGTTAGTCATTCATTAATTACATATTGAGAGCATGCCATGAGTGATTATAAAATGTATTATAACGATACTTTCTACTAAAATAATATAAATATGTTCTCACGCCCAGGTTTAATCACAGCTACACCATATTCAAACTCCACAGCTGAGCGAAAACCTTTCAAAACGCGCAAACAATTCTACAACTTCCAAATTGATGTGCTCATAGATATATAAGATATAATAAAGGTATCAAGTTATTAAATAAATCTCTGTCCAACCCGTTTCTTTCCACTAAAAAAGTGTTTAGAATAATAATGAGTATTCTCTCTTGTGATTCAAAATCAAGTTATTTTTTTTGTTTCCGGGGATTATTTATATTTCGTATGCTGTAGCAATAGTTTAATGCGTTGCTATTAAAATTGCCTAAATCAGCAGCTTTAACTTGCATAATTAAATAAATATATTCACAAAAAATGCGAGGATGGTTAGGTTACCAAGTATAAGGTCTACTATTTATTGCAAATAATACTCACAGCTAATAAATTAATATTAAAAAATTGTCATGATCTGTCAAATTTTACCAAATTATTAAACTATATAATACATAATTGAATCGTGTGCTGATATAACCAGTCGGTTCAGAAAGTGCACTTTAAATCCTTCAAATAAATAAATAAAATATATAATTGAATTAAAATACTAAACAAAAATCAGTTGAATTATCCTTGTTTATTCATATAGTCATATAGAAAATTAGCTATGATCCATGGCGTACCCATTTATTTTTTGGGAAGAGTGGATTTACTTGCGGTGGATAGTGGTGAATTCCCTCCAAAGAGATGCTAAATAATTTGCTAGACACAAAATTCTTCCTGAAGCAATTTAATAATGTGTATATTTGTAGGTCCTATAAATTGAAAGACTCCAATTAGCTATATGCTTAGTCAGTGATGGGGAATAACAAATTTAATTCTTAATAGTACTTTTGAAATGGGGATGGGGGTGAAAATTAAATCCACAAAACATCCCTCGCCCTCCGGTATAGCCCTGGCCTAAATACATTGACATCATATCTAATCCTGGGTAGTTTACTTTGAGACCCGTTATCAGGCGCTACATTTTTCGGATCGTATCATCGGTCATCTCGGGGGAAATTTCCAGTTTCATCCCACTTAAAAATAAAAATTTAAAAAATCTAGAAATGAGTAGATTCACTGACATACGGACAAGTGTGATTCATCATCATAAATATCGTATCGACTCGATACGATGTGTCGCGGAAAGCTGTGCCCAGACCTTTAGGGTATAGCTCACGGCCGATTAATCAGAATATTAAATGCTGTGGTGGAACTGTGAGAAGGGGAAGAGGGGACGGAGTGGAAGAGGGTTGTTGCCCTCCTCCTTAGAAATAATTTACCCCCTTCCCTCTGGAATATATTTAACTCCCTCTATATTTATGTCACTCCCCTCTGATATTATTAATCTCGAATATGAAGTTGAAATATGGCCTTTCATCAAACTCCAAATAGCTTCTAAGGAAATCAAATTTTCAATTATTTTCTGGGTACTCCTTTTGACTTGGTGGGCCAAGCCTCTCTAAAATTTCTTTATTTCTTGAATTTCCCTCCCTCACCCACATTTCACAGCCCCCAGTAAATGTGATGGCAGCTTTCTGCCTCGTGGTATTCACTTTTGGATTGTGTTTGTCTACCGATAACTTTTACCAAACATCTTGTTGAAAATTTTCATCATTCTGATGAAATATAAAGTTGCTCGGATATCATTAGTAGGAATATTCGATAACTTGTTTTTGTTATATCCGATCCATGTGTACCCGAAAGTAGCACATTGTTTGGTGTACAGATTTCTCAACCCCCGTAACTTACTTTTGGGTGAAACAAAACCCTAAACGACATTTTGGGAATAATGTTTTTGATGAAATATCCAGATTCACTTCAAGGGTCGGAGGAGGGGGGAAACAACCTAAACTGCCGCACTTTGACTTTGTCAGTTTGATGTGAGGTTACCGTGAACCAAGCTGTGAACCCTACCCCTAGACATCACCAAAACACATAGCCCTTTGACCCCACCACCCCCAAAACACACTGCCCCTAGACACTCCCAAAAAAAGGGCTAAGACCATTTCAAAACACACTGCCCCCAGACACTGTCAAAACACACTACCCTTAGACATCACCAAAAAGGGCTGAGACTCTCCCCCCAAAAAATACACTTCCCCTAG
>CABFOW010002212.1:4377-21141 GCA_902141385.1 Timema californicum
GGGCAAAAGGGGGGGGGGGCGGAGACGCGAGAAATGAGGGACGGCACCCAGCAGGAAGACAGCCTTGTGATGACGTCACGCCGTCCCGAAAGAGTTTACAGTGTTGCCGGCACTCGTCTTCACCTACGACGTTGTCCACCCCGGTACCCCAAGTGGGGCGTGCAGACAACTAACAGGAGCAACTTGGGCCGAGTTATTGTATTTCATAACGACGTTGCCTACCTGCGACGAAGCGGAAAGTTAAGATAGTATTTCCCATGTTAATATATCTACGTTATATCAGGTGGGTTTTAAAAATAGGATATAACGTTGAAACTAAAACTATAAATCGTTAAATAGTTCTAAAAACAGTCTTACAATGTCACAACGTTACTTGTTGATCTTAAAATGGTTTTTGTTTTTACCGCGTCTTACTACCCGTTCAGGTTATACGCTTATATACTAACAGCGCCAATGGTTTTAAAACATTAGGAAGGTTATATTTAGAGGAAATGTACCCATATTTCCGTGGATAGAGAGTAGAAAATAATTTTGTAAAAAAAACACCTCGGTACACCCCATCGAGATTAAAACCTTTATTTCCCCGTTATCGGTTGTCTATTATATTGCGAGAGTAGCGCGTTAGACCACGGGGTCACCAAAGCGGGTCATAAAATATGTACAATGGTTTTTAGTAACTTCTATCAAAAAATGCTCCTTCTTTATAAATAAGACTGCACATTTAAATTCTATATTTATCTGTAAATTCCTTGGATCATAATTTGTGTAAACAGACTCTGTGTGATAATAAATCTTGTTTTGTATTTCAACATCAGGACAAAAAGTGACTAACAGCCCTAAGTAAAAATCAAACACATTATTAATGGCTTTATTTAAAGGGTAAAGATTGATAAATTAACTTATAGGAGAACCCCACCTTTATTAGCGTGGAGAGAGTTCGGAAAACCTCTGAGATGAATCTCATTCGTATAAAACTAATCCCTTACGCACCCGGTTGAGAGTCAAACTTCAGATTAATAACGTTACTGGAAATAAAAAATAAAAAGTATGACGTGACCATCGATGAGGTTGTAAGTGACGGACGATGATCCCCAACCAATCCAAAGTGCTTTATGGCACCAATTGAAAGCTTCAAGGCTTCTTCGCCTTACCTCCCCAACCCCACCAAGTACTGACAGATGGGAGTGGTATGACGTCATAGATATTATTCATACGCACGTGGACTGAGTGATTTCATGTCATCATTGTGACTGGTTGAAGAACAGGGAGGGTTGGCACCCTCACGCAGGGGGTGGTAGGGTGGTTGGGTAGGGGGGGGGGAAGAGAGGTTATAGCCACCCACCCTTCTCCCTGTTGTTACTACCCTAACTTATCCTCTACTTGGTATTGTGTGTTAGCAGGGGCTGCCAATTGAAGGGGAATATAGATAGGCCAACTGTCTGTTTTTAGAAGGAAATCAATACTCGATGAGTGGCTGACGCGTCTGTTTAGCAGCAGCTCGTCATTCGTTGCTACACTATGTATAATAATAATAATTATTATTATTATTATCACCGCGTCTTGCTACCCGTTCGGGTTATACGCACTTACGTTAATGTGTAATGGTAGGGTGATTGTGAGATGAAATGGAGGACCTACAGTTTAACGTAGAATCCGAACCACGGTGGAGACCTGGCATTCCTCACATTCACAAGATGTCTTGTCAGAGGTGAAGGAAGGGTTTGGTAATCAGATAAATCTGTGCCGGGACCGAGGATTTAACCCCGGCCGCCAGCACAGAAGTCTGACACCTTACCCCTAGACTTCCAGGTCACCACTATGTATGATGCTTTCCCATTTAATAGGGTTTGTCTAGGAAATAAAAATAAAACTAATTCATAAACAAATGCGTTAAGTCCTCTAATTAAGGTGTGAGTGTAGCAGACATGAGATAAAGTCAGCGTTTTTTCATCAAAATTTCGTAATTATGTGGTCAAAAATAAATCAAATATTTATTCAGTATAGATAGAGAGTTTAATTTTTTTCCCGTGGTGATATCAAAAGTACTTGATTATCTGTCAAGGTTATCCTGGAATTTAATGACAAGACTTATCTTTATTTAAAAAATTTTGTTGCTTTGCTTATGACAGATATTCAAGAAAAGTTGGTTTCGTCATGTAAATAAAATTAAACTATATATTTCCACGAGATCAATATGTTTTAATATCGGACCAAAAAAATTACTATTTTAAACTGTGAAAACACTTAACTTTTCTCACGTCTTCTGTACTCCAACCTTTAGTTTATAATTTGTTTCAAAGGTTTTCACGTGAGTTGTAAAGAACCCTGGAAGTCGAATAGTGTTCAAATACTATGTATTTTTGACACAAATGTTTGTTTTGATAATAATTTATTAGGCTTATAAATTTATAGTGAAAAGAAAACTTAGAAAAAATAAAACATTTACGGTATACAATATCTTACGAAAATAACATTTTTTTAAATGCTTCTGTGAGCTAATGGTTTAAGGCGTCACTCTCATAATAGACTACAACATAATTCTATATTTTTTATAAATATTTATTTTTCACTAAAAGAAATACAAATTACACGAACATTAATCATTGAAATAGTTTTTTAATTTATTTTCTAAAAATAAAGAAAATATTCGAAAAATGATAATAATGTTTTATCTTTGTATTTATTCTACTTCTAAAAAAAATGAAAATGTTTAAATCTAGTATAATAAGATGTAAATGACACGCTTCTGAGAACGAATGGTCTGAGGTCTGGTATTAGACTGGCCTTCTGATGGTGCTCGAATCCCGGTTGAGTCTACTGTGGGTGATTTTTCCTCAAAGGTTTTCCACTCTCCTTCCAAGCAAATGCAGGAAGATCACCTCTATAATATCTCCTTTCTCATATCTACCACATTAGAGTTATTAACAGATTAGCGTGTAGCACGAACAAGTAGTGAAACGCAGCTATAAAAAAAATTGAGGTTTTAAAAAAGGGTAAAGAAATGAATCGGGAAGATTAATGTTTCTATAAAGTGTTAAACTAACTTCTTTCTTTATAGCTGTGTTTTACTAGCCTTTTGGTTTGTACGCTTATGTACTAATTACACTAATGTGCTAAGGATTAAGAAGGTTGAATTTAGAGGAAGTGTATCCACATCTGCGTGGAGGGAGAGTGGAAAATCCTACCTAAGTACACCCGAAAATGATCGAAACCCAATATGCCTATATTCAGAAGTATAGTTTATTACTATAGTATTTCCTTAAACCATTTGGTCATCAAAGCAGCATGTATTAAGTTTACTATCCTTTCAGGTTGGCTTCCTTCTATATATTTACAATAGATTATTTTACAATGTTTTCCAGATTGTTTTAGCCAGCATCAATGGACACGCAGACTAAAAGTCAGGTCCATATAGTTTGTTTTGCCCACGAGGGGGAGGTTTGGGTTTGTATCCCAGCTGGATATAATGAATATGTTTTGGTCTCCATAAATGGTTTTTCATTCTTCCTTCATGAAACACAGACAATTAAATTGTAAGCCGCGTGTCCTGAAAACGAATGAAACCTTTTTCACATACTGGGGCAGCTACCTTAAGAAAAATAAATTATAAACATCGATATTAAATTATTTCAGATAACGCGTGGACTTGGTTAAAACACGTGTTTAATAGCTTCCCATGGGAAGTTGTGAGAATAAAGAATTTATTATTTGTTAAATCCTAGTTGCCTTATTCTAAAAATATAATTTTTTTAAAAATATAAATCTCTTCTAATTAAAGATTTAAGCCAACATCATTTACAAGCTACGTAACAAAAATATCAAAACTTTTTTTTTTAAATTGTTCATTTTATTTTGCTAAAAAACAACTTTGTGACCATGAAGGGTGGAAAGGAGGGAGGGATGGGGAGCATACACATTAAGATGTGAGAACTTTATAGACGCAAGTTGTTCGGAATCAACAAGTTTAACCCTTCGTAATAACCTTTCTTTTCTTTTTCTACAACTTACCCCTCTCTTCAACCCCTTTGGGTCTAAGACTTTTAGAGGAGGGAGAAGTTTAAAACTTGTTCCTAGTAGAAGCGACTACAGAGAAGAAATACTTTGAAGCCCCCCCTCTCCAACCCCCCCCCCCAAAAGTTGGGGGCCTAAAACCTCCAACAAGCATGAACCCCTAATTACACTAACAAACCAAATAATCGATACATCAATAAATCAAGGGAAGCTTCAACACAACCAAGTTTTATACTCTTCGTGTATTCAGTCGATGGTTTAACTTTAGATTTTCTCTTCTTTGAAACATATTTTATTTTTATTTATATCACAGTTCATCCCAAAGCCACTGATAGGCTGAAATGATTTATGGGGAAAATGTTCACAAAGATCCGAACCCAAGATTTTAGATTTTATAATAGAGTTTTATATACAGGGATCTGTTACAAACTTAGGAAGAAACCTGATAGCTCAGTTGGTAGAGACTTTATGAGTAAAGCCAGAAGTCTATGATTAAAATCCCTCTTGGGGTAGACTTTTAAAACATGATATATAAATGATATATTTTAATTTCATTATCAAGCCCCATTGATACTGCGATGGTTTCTAGATATCATTGATCTAATATAAGTATAATAAACCAATCAGGTGAATTTCAAGGGGAAAACTCCAGCATATCTTGAATTGAGTGCTTATTAGAAGCTACACACATTGTGTAAAAAAAAAAGTAAGATCAGCACCTTAGTCTAAGAGCTGAAATTCATCACCAAACTATAAATATAATTCACTAACCCCTTCCTAAACCCACAATTAATTTTTAAATTGCAAAATATATCAATTTTACGTCTGTCACAGTAAAATATATATATATATATTTTTGTAGTATCAAAATTATTTACCAAGCGTAGCAATGTTTGTTTTAACTTGACCATTTGGCATCTCATCTGGCTGTCTATTTGTTTGTAAAGTTCTTTCTTCTACGATAACTATCAAGTGTGTGGACTAATTTTTACTAAATTTGGAAGAAACCTTAGGTTAAACGATGTGTGTGCATTACAGGACATAGTTTTTCAATATGGATATTCCTTTCATAAATGGCATCCAATTAAAAGATTTTTAGTTTAGTAGTTAATATAAAGTGGTTTTAATTTAAAATTATAAGCAATTGATTGATTACCTGGATTGCAATTTATTTTTTATTTTTACATCTATTGCAAGCTTGGCTTCTTAAACATCGTAAAAAGTGATTATTCACTATGTACATTATGTATGTATGTATGTATGTATGCTGTATATATGTATGTATGCTGTATATATGTATGTATGCTGTATATATGTATGTATGCTGTATATATGTATGTATGCTGTATATATGTATGTATGCTGTATATATGTATGTATGCTGTCTATATGTATGTGTGTATGTATATATGTTGTATGTATATATGTATGTATATATGTATGTATGTATGCTGTATATGTGTATGTATGTGTGTATGTATATATCTTGTATGTATGTATGTATATATCTTGTATGTATGTATGTATGTATGTATGTATGTATGCTGTATATGTGTATGTATGTGTGTATGTATATATCTTGTATGTATGTATGTATGTATATATCTTGTATGTATGTATGTATGTATAGTATGTATGTATGTATGTATGTATGTATGTATGTATGTATGTATGTATGTATGTATATGGTTTTAATTTTTCTGTCTAACTTTATCACCAAGGAAAAATGTCAACCTCGATACGATACTAACATGGGAGGAGCGATTTATACTGTTCACTAAATCATTGCAGTTTTTTTTAAATATTTCTGTACCGAATTAAATTAAATTTCGCTCCAGTAGTTGCGTTTAGTTTAATTTTCTACAAATATTATTTTCAACAATTCTTTAATATTTGTCATTTGCATGGTGCCATTTGTTTACAAACTTTTTAAATTAAAAGAAAAAGTTCTCATCAGATTTCTAGATGCCCATGACAAAATATATCCAATAAAAAATTATATTAATACATGTAGAAATTTAAACTGAACGTATATGGGAAAGTAATATTTAATTTGTTTGGTCAAAATGTTTTATTTTTATGTAAGATCTACAACAACAACCATTTTAACTCACGGTTCCTCACACTACATTCTAAATGTGTCATGTTAGGTGAAGATGTAAAAAAAACCTTAGTTAAAAGCAATATTTTTAAGGTTTTTATAGCAAAACCTTTTTTGACCAAAATAAATAAAACATTTACCCAATAGAAACAAATAGTTTAATTGTTTTCACATTGTGATATCAACTGTTCTTAAATATCTATAAAGGATGTCCTGTAAAACTTTTCTCTATTTAAAAGTTTTCTCATCTTAAGCCACTATGCTTTACTGGAGAAAGTTATTAATAAAGTTTTAATATAAAAACTGCAAAAACACTGCCCTCAACTCATGTTCCCTAAACTCTCACGTTAAGATACCAGACGCTTTCCAAAATAGATTCAAAATCACCAAGTTGACAACGTCGTATATACTTCTGCTGGGTATGGTTTTCTACTAAGCGATATCCTCCAATGTTTTCTTTGATCGAACTAGGAATTTCCTTCTTAGTTACCTTCTTTATTTTATAATGCCTTTCTGTAGTTCTTCTCTTGTCCGTCTTTCGGACTTGGTCAAACCACTTGATCGAGTTTCGTTCCACAATGGTCTTGTAAATTGGTCTAGTACGCAATAGTAAATCCAATGAATTGATTCCTCGTTAGATATATTATTTTCTTACTATCTACGTTTCTTAAAATGTTCATCTGGTAGCAGAGTCTTGGTCATTGATACAAGGGGACTTGTAGGAAATACAGTATTAACGTGTTTTTTTAAATAAAATTATTATTATTATTATTATTAATTTTACGTGGCCAATTGTAATTTAATAAATGTGAATACTAAATACTGTTAACTGTATTTTTATCTTGTTAGATTAGTTGAATCTCCATAATGTTGATAAATCAATATATTAAATATTTACACATAGTGTATATGACTCATGAATGTGTATGTATGATTGTTTCTTCTTTCCTCTATTTATATTTGTTTTCTGCATTTATTTATATCTTAAATTATGTCTATCTAAAATATTTAATTATGTAAGGATTGTGTTTAGTATTTTTTTAAATGTTGGTAAACACATTATTCGTTTTTAACTGTAATATTAATAGTATATAGATATATAATTATACATATACAAGTGTATACATTATTAATAAATGGGTAAACTAAAACCAAAAGTCGCTAGCCTTAACTTCCCCTAATAAAGAAGAAATTATTATTATTTTCCTTCTTTGCAACCGAAGCTAGACCTATAAGGGTGATACCAGAGAATAATTACGTAAAGCACACTCTTACCCCAAGTATTTTGACATAAATATGTATGTTTTTATTCTCAAACTATCCTGTTCTCCTGGGTAGATCTAAAAACCAATAATGTTTCACACTCTAACAAAAACATAATAAAAAGTAATTTAGTAATTGTTTGTCATTCAAGAAATAGATACAATTGAAGAGGAAATTAAAACTAACATTAATTAATAACTATTAGAATGGTTGAGGAGGGGTTGATGAGAATCACCCCTTTCCCCCCAAGTAGCCTGGTCACAAAGTGACACGTGACACTGGAGGAAATGGCGTCATTGTACTCGGTGGCTCAGTCACGCCTCTACCCGTACAGTATTATCGAACACCATCACAGTGAACGACTTCTCTTTATTTAAAGGTTTTCTCATCTTACGCCACTATACTTTACTGGAGAAAGTTATCAATAAAGTTTTTATATAAAAACTGCAAAAACACTGCCCTCAACTCATGTTTTCTACACTCTCACGTTAATTAATCTAACACGTATAGATAGGCGCGGTGAGATATCGCGCATGCGTAGTCCCAAGCTCCCAGCAGTTTTGGTTTCCAGTCTCGTTTGTGTAAACGCTTAATTTTTCGTGTTCAATTTTGAGGTTGACAAACGTAAGACTTGAGTGTATTCTTAATTTATCTCTTCAGTCCTTCTGATTAATAAAAAATCCATTCTTTTTTTTATTGTTTCAAGCATCAACAATGGATACAACTCACCACTGCCAAGGGTCTGGTTAAAACAGGTGCATATACTTGTTTATCCTATAGTTATTTATGTATATAAAACATCCATCCATTAAATATAGAATAAAATTATATTGTCATTGAATTTATAAGATTTTTAACTGTATAAATTAGCAATGTGATTTATACCCTTGCTTACCATTGACTTATACAGTTTAATATATTTCTAATAGTCCTAAACCAGGCATTTTAGATTAAGCTAGTCTTTGGACCAAACCCAACCACAACACACTCTCAAATATAGATTTTTTTTATGTTTATTAATCTTTAATATAATATCTCATTTAAATAAATGTTTTAATTCCCCTTACTGGTTCTAGTTTGCCAGTTTAGGTTAGATTAAGGTTTTAATCCCATCCAGGTGTACTGAATAGTCTTTATTTATATTTCTTTCCAATATTCCCACACGCGAATGATTTAATTTCATTATATTTAACTTTTTGATGTGAAGGGAATATTATAAAATTGGTTTTGATGTTTTTTGTCATCAATTTATCTCAAGTTTGCTACTTATAGAACCAAACCAATGAAATAAAACACACAATATAAATTTTCTTGGATATTGGATTTAAATAATTGATAAATTTAAAATATTTCAAACAAATTTAATAACAAAAAGTATCTCTTTTTCATAGTAGTATATTAATAAAATAAATTTTAAGAAAATACAATTCCAAATATAAGTAAAAAAGAAAATTTAATTTTAACCTTTCCTCACTTTCCATCGTGTCTACTCACATTTAACCACACTTATGGGCTAGGGTTGAGAAAAAAAATATAGTTTAGAGTAAATTATCTCGTACTTGCGTTAAAGTAGAGTAGTAAGCCTTTTAAATATAAAAAAAAGAAGCTCCGTACTTTGAGCCGGGATTCGAGCACAATCTTCCCCTTCATCCAATATACTCTTTTGATCGCATTAACACTAATAAATGTGTTTATAAACTTTTTTTAATGATATAACAGAATGGCTGTAGTAGACTAGTAATTTAAAAAAATAGTAGTTCAAATAAACAAACACATTTAATGTGGAGATGTAGAGAAGGTGATAAAAGGTAAGTGTTTTTGCAATTTCTATAGAAAAACATTTATTTGACCAAAATAAATATAAAAAAATGCTTTAATAGAAGCACAGAGTTTAATTTTTTTTTCACGTGATGATATCAACAGTTCTTGAATATCTCTCAAGGGTGTCCTGGAATTTAATGACAACTTTTTCTATTTATTAAAAAAAAAGTTTGTCATTTAATGCCACTTAGCTCTTTACAGATATTTGTTTCATCAACTGTTGATTTCACCACGTGAAGAAAATTAAGTTCTGTATTTCTATTGGATTAATATTTTATTTGTATTTGCTAAAAAAAAATGTTTTTCTATAAAAATTGCAACATTGACCTTTTCTCGCGTCCACTACACTCCCACCTTAAGCAATTCTAATTCATCAGACGACAGAACCACCCTTTCAATCATTCAGGTGAACACCTATATCATTGGCCCAAGAGGTTTGAAACTGGAAATGCTGGCGCACGGATAATTTCAATTTGTATGCAAAGGGGTTGTGGTTGTTTATTACTAATACTGTCCATAGCAAACCAAGGTACTTTACTCTAATGTTGTGCAGTCGTCCCTGTATGCATTATTAAGCACATCAGTCAGCTCCATGCTACGGTGTCCAACTCCAACAGTCACCTGATGAGTTAAGGTCCTTTATATTAGTACAAGAGAGAAGCAGATTGATTGACATGGCCACTGATCTTCATTTTATTTAAGAAGGGTGAGAATGGTAGGCGTGTAGTTATAAAAAAAAATTGGAAGGTGTTTGACGTGAACTTTCTGAGCTAACTTATTATATCAACGCCACGACTTGCAAACTAACATAAAGTGGGACGGTCGGGATTGCGAGTTAAAGGTAGTGTTTTTTTCAATTTTTATAGCAAAAAAAACTTTTTCCAGCAAAATAAATAAAATACTCCCCCAGTAGAAAACATACTCAGTTTTCTACCATAGCGATAATAATAATAATAATACTAATAATAATAATAATTGTGCGTTTCTACTCTACATCACTCGTAGTCCAGTTCGTGGAAAGATTGGCCAGTACTAATGTACCGTTTCCTAAGGTACGTACAAATGTACTAATCGTACATACTTTCCGTGGAGGCTATTTCCATGTCGAGATGATGGCGATAGTGAGTATGGAGGGCGTTGAACTAGTGGAAACACCTAAACCTAACTTAAACCCAATTGACCAAAACCTGGTGAACCGTTGGGCTAACTACAATTTCAGGAAAAACACCCGAGGTAACAGGCGGGAATAGAACCCGGTCCCCCTAGGCTTTTATCCAGGTGCACTGACCACTACACCAGGGGTTCAGTTACATATAACGGTTTATGGTTGTAAAACCTGTGAATTGAAGAAAGCTGACACGAGAAAGATCTATGCATTTGGTATTTAGTGATGACGCTGACTACTGAGAATACCTTGGATTGCCAGAATCAGCAATAAGGATGTCTTAAATCTCGACTGAACCTACAAAGACGAATAAGAATCACAGAGCTTAGCTTTCTTCACATGTTGAATACCTGTAAATGTTGTTCTATAATTTTATGTGAACTTATCCTCTTTATTTAAAAAGTTTCTGAGTGACAAATATGCACAAATATGCAAGAACTGTTGAGGTCACTATATGTATAAATTGAAACTCTACGTTTCTAATGTAGAAGTATTTTATTAATTTTATAAAAAAAACACAATTGTTTTCTATGTAAAACTGCACAAACGCTGTCCTTTTCTAGCGTCCCATTACACCATACCCTATCTCTTGAACAAACAAGACACTCATAGCCCTGGCTATTATTAATTCTCTTTAAAACGGAAGGCCTCAATTTACGCAGTGATAGTAATTTTCCTTTGCTGTGTAAAGGAATGAACACAGGACGTCTATTTCAGTATAGAGACGCAACACTGACCTAACTAAGGTTTCAGGCTATAGTTTTAGAGTAACAAACCATGAGGACATGAAATATGGATGTGCCTCTGTCTCTCAACCTTTTTCTCCCTTTTTTTCTCTCTTTCTTTCTCCCTCTCTTTCCTAAATGTAGTTTATAGAATATCACCTAAGGCTAAGGTCACAATGGGTTCGTATTAGGCAGTAATTTTGTCCTGACGTATACGGCCGGCCAAACACGGTCAAAGAAACGAAGCCCTATCTAATGTGAGCAGTCACATTGGTGACGAGAGACACGACCGAATTTCACCGACCACTTGCCGAAATCAAACGAGTTCGTTTTTTCCCCCGGCCGAATTTCCCAGTGATCTGAATGTTCTCTGCCGCAGCAGAGGAAATATATTTTTATAAAAATAATAATATTTAGCACCGCGTCTTACAACCCGTTCGGGTTATACGCTTTAAGTACTAATTACTCTAATGGATTAGGAATTGGGAAGGTTGAATTAGAAGAAGTGTAACCCGCATTTGCGTGGAGGGAGAGGGGAAAACAATTGAGGAAAAACCAACCCCAGTTCACCCGACCGAGATTCGAGCCTCGATCTCCCNGAAGTGAACCCGCATTTGCGTGGAGGGAGAGGGGAAAACCATTTAGGAAAAACCACCCCCAGTTCACCCGACCGAGATTCGAGCCTCGTTCTCCCCGTCCTCAGAAGTCGAGCCCAACACGACTAGCGCGTTAGCCAACTACGCCACCGAGGCGGGTTTTATAAAAGCATCCAGTATTTTAAAATGCACGATTATTTTTAATTCGAAATGGTTGATTGGGATAATTTAATAACATTATAATCCGAAAGAAGAACTTTTAATTATATTGTTATCTCTTTCTACATACATATTATTCATCAACACTTTTTTTTTATCCTTCAAATAATAAGATTTTTAATAGAGTACTGGTACCCAATTTGGTGGCCGCATGGTCCAATGCGCTACTCTCGCAGTAGAATAAACTGCCAATGACGGGGAAATCGAGGTTCTAATCTCGATCGGGTGGCTTATCCAAAGTAGTTTTCCCACTCTCCCTCTACACAGATGCGGGTGTACTTCCTTTAAATATAACCTTCAAAATTCCTAAAACCCATTAGCGTAAATCTTATGTTAGCGTATAACGTTAAAGGGTAATAAGACAAGGTGCTAAAAATAAAATAAAATAATAAATATATACTATGCAAGTCAACGTCAATTTTGATTGACACGGCATGCTTTCCTGGAAATTAACGCAAGATCTCGGTGAAACTCTGTGTACCGCTGTAGTTGGTCACATGGTACTGTCGTGCGCCGTCGGCCTTATACACAATTACTGCCAACTTCGGAGCCAGTGTGACCTTAGCCTAGCTTGCATTAGGCACCAACCACTTTGGGGTTACAAAGTTGAAGATAGATCATATTTGGAAGGCGGAGCCAGTGTGACCTTAACCTAGCTTGCATTAGGCACCAACCACTTTGAGGTTACTAAGTTGAAGATAGATCATATTTAGGGGTACACGAACCTAAAAAAAAGGTTGAATATCACTGGTTTATTGCATCAGGCTTTCAATAAACTGGATTGGCAGTACCTGGGAGGTCAGAGTTTTAATCCCAGCGTGGTACACCACATATTACCTATCACAGTAGTCTTATAATTTTTTTCTTCTCACTATTGCTACACTTTTCTTATTTGACTTAAATAGAATTTGATCATTAAATAAAAATCTATTTGTTTCACTTGTCTTACATTTAATTAGATACATATTCATACAAACAGACTACTTCTTTCAACCAAATGCCGGTGAAACTTCAGAAAAGCAAAGGAGATAATCATAACGTCCTAGCCTTTGGCCCAGGAAATACGTATTTAGCTTATAAAAAATTTCTAATGCTGTGTAGCTAAGGCTTTTTTTACTTACCGATAAAAGTAGAACGAAAATCAAGAAATCTAAAAATTTGAAACCATAAATGCCGCTAGCTCCTATTATTGGAAAGAGGGAAAGGACACAGAAAAAACCTTGTTCTCGCTTTAAATGGTAAATTAAAAATTATTTCGTATAAAATGAACAACACAATTAATACTATCACGATATTAATTCTACAAGTCATATAAAAAATATTACCTTATTCATTTATGCGTCTTTCCTAATGAGTATTTTCACATTTCTGAATAAAATAATTCAGTGTTAGTCTTACGATATTAATAGTGTCTCATTTTAGTATATTTTAAGGGTAGGGGCTGTGTCCCCCTGTTATCCTTCTCACTCCCTCACTTATGACGCCCATAGCTAAAACATTGTAATTTAATATATTCGAAGGTGTGCTCCACAAGATATGTTTTTCTTTGATATAGGTTTATTTATTGAGAGTATGACGTCTAAAATCACTATCAGTTCAGGTAGTTAAAAAAATGAAATATATATTCATCACACATTTACCTAAGTAAATAAACCATTGGCTGGGCACCGATTATGCATGAATGCATGAAAATGGATTTAACAAGAACCTGATGAACTTTCATATGTTTTACTATAATCGTATATGTAAGAAAAATTAAATGGTTTTTTTGTTTAGCACTTTCTTATTTTCTGTAAATTGTTAATTAAAAAAAAACATTTATTCTGAAGTCGATAGTTAATCGTTGGTCTGTTTTTACCATTTCAACACAATAAACCTGATAAAGAGTGAAACCTACGACAATTCCTCAAAAACTCGTTTTTATCTCCAAATTCAAAATAACCCAACGATACTAAAAAGAACCTTAACGTCAAATGTAGTAAATCGAGATATGCAGTCCCCATATTATGCAGTTTCCAGGACTATATACAGTGGGAGGTGTAAAGGGGTTGATTGCATCCCCCTCCCAACCCCTTTCCTCCATACACCCCCCTTGTTCATTTATACGCTCCGCTTATCACCCATTATTATACTCAACCCCTTCCAATCCTGTGTAACGCATGGCTAATCCGCTCAGTTGACCAATCAACTGCAATTACGTCTCTTGGTTGTCTGTACGTGGCCATGTGTGTGTGTGTCTGTGTCTGTGTGTTGTGTATTATTCACATATGACCATGTTACGTATTACACATCTAATTTATCGAACATTTATAGGTATAAAATTTTGTTTTTATAAAGTTTTACAAGTTGATCGCGTGCATTATGGATATTATTGAATGAATAAACGATATATGATATTAAGGTTTGTTAAAAGTTTGTATGTATGTTTTGAGTAGCCAACTTATTTTTAATTACACATTTAAAGAGAAAGTATTGTAATAGTAAAATATGAATTTTTACGTTCTTTGTGTTCCCGAAACCATAAAAGTGAACTTTATAATTTTGTCTCTGGGCCTAGATAAAAAAAAAACAGTTTGATGAAGGTTGTTCAAACCTTATATTTAGAAGTTATACGGCCTAACTTCATGCACAATTCGAATTTTGACCTTATCTAAGCAGCCACAGCACTATCACACTCATACACCAATGGAATAAATGGTACGGCGCACAGCACAGACTTTCTCTTTCTTTCTATAAACTCGTAAGATTTCTGAACGGAATAATGGAAGAAGGCAAGTTTGCCGTCAAGGTTCACCAACATTTCTGTTTTAAATCTTTTTTTTTAAAGAATTAATGTCCTCATTTGTATTTTTGGACTTATAAAAAAGATTAATATTGAGTCCACAAGGGTCAACACTTCGTATTAAAATTTCGATTTCCGGTTAAAAAATTAACATTTTATTAGATGTTGCACATCTTCAAGTCATCGAATTGATATTTAATTATTCATTTACACATTTTGACCAATAAAAAATTTAAATATTGACTATTGAGTCTAAAATGGAGATAGATCATTGCTGTACAAACATTTCTCCTACGAGGTTTAAGGAAAAATAACATACTTTTTTAGATACTTACTTATATTTAATTACTCTATGGCATTGGAGAATTATTGCGTTAAGACTTAAGTAGTATATGTTTACAACTAAAGCTCACAAAATTGTATTAATATATTTGCAAATATCTCAGAAACTGTTGCTTTTATAAAAATATATGTCAAATAAAAGTTTTTTTAATTTCTAATAGTCCTACAATTTTGCAATGATAAGTTGTTTAGTATCTCAAATAGTTGTGGAGATACGGAAATTAACGCTTCTGTAAAGTACCCTAAAAATCATTTTCATGGGAAAATGAAAATAGACAGTTTATTTATAATCTTAATCAACGTCTAGATACGAATTTTAATCAAAATCGTTGGAGAAGATTTTGAAAAAACCTATTTTTCCTCTTTTTCCCCTTATAAAACTACTCTTAATTTTAAGTTTTAATAAACACACTGACAGACGGCATTGCAAAGAGTATTTTTTAGGGTTCGGGGGGTTATGAGACGTCAACAACCATCAAAATTTCAGGTTTGATTTTTTTACGGTCGCAATACTTAAAACTTAAATGTCCAAAAAGTTTTAAAATATATATAATTGCGTATAGATTGAAAGTTATTGATTTTATGAAAATATGTTTCGAATAAAATATTTGTATTATAAATATATAATTCATATTTGTAATGCTAAGTAATTTCATATCTCAAATAGTTTCGGAGATATTATAAAAAATGTTAATTTACGCTTAAGACCGAAGCCCTTAAAGCCATTTTTCCGAAATATTGAGAGTAGCCATTTTGTTTGGAATATTGATTATTGTTTATAAATGAAATTTAATCAAAATCGTTAGAGCCGATTTTTAGAAAATCGACTTTTTCTCTTTTTGCCCTTCAGTAAACTACCCTTAACTTTAAGGGTAGATATACAATTCCAAAAAACCCTCGGGGCAACCCTATGAAAACTCTAGATATCAAGTTTTAGCTCAATCGGTAAAATAGTTTAGACTCTAGTTGGAAGTACAGACAGATAGACAGACGGAAATTCAAAAACCACTTTTTCGGATTCAGGGAGTCATGAAACGTCAAGATTCATCAAAATCTCGAGTTCGATATTTTTTGACGATCACTATACTTTCTCTACCTGTAAGATAGAGAGAAAGTAAAAATTTAAAGAGGGGAAATAAAACTAGAAGTGCCTCTGGCAGGCCTGTTGTTTATGTGCAAAAAACACTTTCTCTCTTCTTCTGACGAGTAAAATCACTCGCTTTATTATTCGCACCTGGAGAGCATTGCCTATTATCTCAAAATTACCTTTTCTTTGTTTCCTAATCTAGGTATACAAAAGCTTCAACGTACATTTTTTTAAATACTTAATCGCAGGAAGATTAATAATGGCCATTTTTGTGAATAGAACAAATAATCTGATTTGTAGACGATTTAAATAAAGTTGTTTGTAAAAAATCTATTTTTAAGAATTATTTAAGAATCTATGGTTTCTTTTTCAATGTTATGTCTTTAAATCCTACCAAATAAAACGTAAAAACACTAGCCTGATATATCCTATCATGACACACCACTACGTCACATGTATGCAACGTCTTCAGTATAATAATTAGAAAGTATTTTAGGTTGTGTCTTAACATCTTATTTACTGTCTGTCTATGTCTTGAACATGTAGAGAAATTGAAGCACTCTCCGATAAGGTGGTATAAGACGAGAAAAAAAAAGGATCGGACAGAAAGTAGAAGGTTATTTTCCAGGACTCTAGGTCGTGGGAAGGAGAG